>CADEBD010000593.1:0-10318 GCA_902825455.1 Arctia plantaginis
CCCCCCCCCCCCCCCCCCCCCCCCCCCCCCCCCCCCCCCCCCCCCCCCCCCCCCCCCCCCCCCCCCCCCCCCCCCCCCCCCCCCCCCCCCCCCCCCCCCCCCCCCCCCCCCCCCCCCCCCCCCCCCCCCCCCCCCCCCCCCCCCCCCCCCCCCCCCCCCCCCCCCCCCCCCCCCCCCCCCCCCCCCCCCCCCCCGGGGGGGGGGGGGGGGGGGGGGGGGGGGGGGGGGGGGGGGGGGGGGGGGGGGGGGGGGGGGGGGGGGGGGGGGGGGGGGGGGGGGGGGGGGGGGGGGGGGGGGGGGGGGGGGGGGGGGGGGGGGGGGGGGGGGGGGGGGGGGGGGGGGGGGGGGGGGGGGGGGGGGGGGGGGGGGGGGGGGGGGGGGGGGGGGGGGGGGGGGGGGGGGGGGGGGGGGGGGGGGGGGGGGGGGGGGGGGGGGGGGGGGGGGGGGGGGGGGGGGGGGGGGGGGGGGGGGGGGGGGGGGGGGGGGGGGGGGGGGGGGGGGGGGGGGGGGGGGGGGGGGGGGGGGGGGGGGGGGGGGGGGGGGGGGGGGGGGGGGGGGGGGGGGGGGGGGGGGGGGGGGGGGGGGGGGGGGGGGGGGGGGGGGGGGGGGGGGGGGGGGGGGGGGGGGGGGGGGGGGGGGGGGGGGGGGGGGGGGGGGGGGGGGGGGGGGCGGGGGGGGGGGGGGGGGGGGGGGGGGGGGGGGGGGGGGGGGGGGGGGGGGGGGGGGGGGGGGGGGGGGGGGGGGGGGGGGGGGGGGGGGGGGGGGGGGGGGGGGGGGGGGGGGGGGGGGGGGGGGGGGGGGGGGGGGGGGGGGGGGGGGGGGGGGGGGGGGGGGGGGGGGGGGGGGGGGGGGGGGGGGGGGGGGGGGGGGGGGGGGGGGGGGGGGGGGGGGGGGGGGGGGGGGGGGGGGGGGGGGGGGGGGGGGGGGGGGGGGGGGGGGGGGGGGGGGGGGGGGGGGGGGGCGGGGGGGGGGGGGGGCCGGGGGGGGGGGGGGGGGCGGGGCGGGGGGGGCGGGGGGGGGGGGGGGGGGGGGGGCGGGGGGGGGGGGGGGGGGGGGGGGGGGGGGGGGGGGGGGGGGGGGGGGGGGGGGGGGGGGGGGGCGGGCCCCCGGGGGGGGGGGGGGCCGGGGGGGTGCCGGGGGGGGGGGGGGGGGGGGGGGGGGCGGGGGGCGGGGGGGGGGCGGGGGGGGGGCCCCCCGGGGGGGGGGGGGGGGGGGGGGGGCGGGGGGGGGGGGGGGGGCGGGGGGGGCCGGGGGGGCGGGGGGGGGGGGGGGGGGGCGGGGGGGGGCGGGGGGGGGCGGGGGGGGGGGGCGGGGGCGGGGGGGGGGGGGCGGGGGCGCGGGGGCCGGGGGGCGGGGGGGGGGGGGGCGGCCGGGGGGGGGGGGGGGGGGGGGGGGGCGGGGGGGGGGGGGGGGGGGGGGGGGGGGGCGGGGGGGGGGGCGGGGGGGGGGGGGGCGGCGGGGGGGGGGGGGGGGGGGCGGGGGGGGGCGGGGGGCGGGGGGGGGGGCGGGGGCGGGGGGGGGGGGGGGGGGGGCCCGGGGGGGGGGGGGGGGGGGGGGGGGGCGGGGGGGGGGGGGGGGGGTGGGCGGGGGGGGGGGGGCGGGGGGGGGGGGGGGCGGGGGGGGGGGGGGGCGGGGGGGGGGGGGGGGGGGCGGGGGCGGGGGGGGGCGGGGGGGGGCGGGGGGGCGGGCCGGGGGCGGGCGGGGGGGGGGGGGGGGGGGCGGGGGGGCGGGGGGGCGGGGCGCCGGGGCGGGGGGGGGGGGGGGGGGGGGGCGGGGGGCGGGGGGGGGGGGGGGGGGGCCCGGGGGGGGGGGGGGGGGGGGGGCCCCGGGGGGGGGGGGGGGGGGGGGGGGGCCGGGGGGGGGGGCGGGGGGGGGGGGGGCCCGGGGGCCCGGGGGGGGGGGGGGGGGGCGGGCGCGGGGGGGGGGGGCGGCGGGGGGGGGCGGGGGGGCGGGCGGGGGGGGGGGGGGTGGGGGGGGGCGGGGGGGGGGGGGGGGGCGGGGGGGGGGGGGCGGCGGGGGGGGGGGGCGGGGGCGGTGCGCGGGGGGGCGGGGGGGGGGGGGGGGGGGGGGGCGGGGGGGGCGGGGGGGGCGGGGGGGCGGCGGGGGGGCGGGCGGGGGGGGGGCGGGGGGGGGGGGGGGGGGGGCGGGGGGGGGGGCGGGGGCGCGGCGGGGGGGGGGGGGCGGCGGGCGGGGGGGGCGGGGGGGGGGGGGGGGGGGGGGGGGGGGGGGGCGGGGGGCGGGCCGGGCGCCGCCGGCCGGCGGCGCCGGGGGGGGGGGGGGGGGCGGCGGGCGGGGGGGGGGGGGCGGGGCGGGGGGGGGCGGGCCGGGGGGGCGGCGGGGCGGGGGGGGGGGGGGCCCGGCGGGGGGGGGGCGGGCGGGGGGGGGGGGGGGGGGGGGGGGGGGGGCGGGGGCGGGGGGCCGGGGGGGGTGGGGGGGGGGGGGGGGGGGGGGGGGGGGGGGGGGGGCCCGGCCGGGGGGGGGGGGGGGGCGGGGGGGCGGGGGGGGGGCGGGGGGGGGGCGGGGGGGGGGGGGGGCGGGGGGGGGGGCCCCGGGGGGGGGGGGGGGGGGGGGGGCGGGGGCGGGGCGGGGCGGGGGGGGGGGGGGGGCGGGGGGGGGGCCCGGGGGGGGGCGGCCCCGGGGGGGGGGGGGGGGGTCCCGGCGGGGGCCGGGGGGGGGGGGGGGGGGGGGCGGGGGGGGGGGGGGGGGGGGGCGGGGGGGGGGGCCGGGGGGGGGGGGGGGGGGGGGGGGGGGGGGGGGGGGGGGCCCCTGGGGGGTGGGGGGGGGGGGGGTGGGGGGCGGGGGGGCGGGGGGCGGGGGCGGGGGGGGCGGGGCGGGGGGGGGGGGGGCGGGGGCGGGGGGGGGGGGGGGGGGGGGGGGGGGGGGGGCCCGGGGGGGGGGCGCGGGGGGGGGGCGCGGGGGGGGGCCCGGGGGGTGGGCGGGGGGGGCCGGCCGGGGGGGGCGGGGGGGGGGGGGGGGGGGGGGCGGGGGGGGGGGGCCCGGGGCCCGGGGGGGGGCCCGGGCCCCCGGGGGGGTCGGGGGGGGGGGGGGGGGGGGGGGCGGGGGGGGGGGGGGGGGGGGGGGGGCCGGGGGGGGGGGGGGGCGCGGGGGGGGCGGGGGGGGGGGGGGGGGGGCGGGGGGGGCCGGGGGGGCGGGGGGGGGGGGGGGGGGGCGGGGGGGGGCCGGGGGCCCCGGGGGGCCCGGGTGGGGGGGGTGCGGGGGGCGGGGGGGGGGGCGGGGGGGGCGGGGGGGGGGGGGGGGGCGGGGGGCGGGGGCGCGGGGGGGGGGGGGGGGGCGGGGGCGGGGGGGCCGGCGGGGGGGGGGGCCCTCGGGGGGGGGGGGGGGGCCCCGGGGGGCCGGGGGGGGGGGGGGGCGGGGCCCGGGGGGGGGGGGGGGGCGGGGGGGGGGGGGCGGGGGGGGGGGGGGGGCCGGCGGGGGGGGGGGGGGCCCCGGGGGGGGCGGGGGGGGGGGCCCGGGGGGGGGGCGGGGGGGGGGCCGGGGGGGGGGGGCCCGGGGGGGGGGGGCGGGGGGGGGGGGGGGGGGGGGGGGGGGCCGGGGGGGGGGGCGGGGGGGGGGCGGCGGGGGGGCGGGGCGGGGGGGGGGGGGGGGGGGGGGGGGGGGGGGGGGGGGGGGGGGGGGTGGGGGGGGCGGGGGCGGGGGGCGGGGGGGGGGGGGGGGCGGGGGGCGCGGGGCCCCCCGGGGGGGGGGGGGCGGGGGGGGGGGGGGGGGCCGGGGGGGGGCCGGGGGGGGGGCCCGGGGGGGCGGGGGGGGGGGGGGGGGGGGGGCGCGGGCGGGGGGGGGGGGGGGGGGGGGGGGGGGGGCGGGGGGGGGGCGGGGGGGGGGGGGGCGGGGGGGGGGGGGGGGGGGGGGGGCGGGGGGCCGGGGGGGGGGGCGGGGGGGGCGGGGGGGGGGGGGGGGCCGGGGGGGGGGGGGGGGGGAGCCCCGGGGGGGGGGGGGGGGGCGGGGGGGGGGGGTCCCCGGGGGGGGGGGGGGGGGGGGGGGGGGGGGCGTTTTGGGGGGGGGGGGAGGGGGGGGGGCGGCCCCGGGGGGGGGGGTGGGGGGGGGGGGCCTCCCGGGCCGGGGCCCCGGGCGGCGGGGGCGGGGGGGGGGCGCGGGGGGGGGGGCGGGGGGGCGGGGGGGGGGGGGCGGGGGGGGGGGGGGGCGGGGGGGCGCGGGGGGGGGGGGGCGGGGGGGCGGGGGGGGGGGGGGGGGGCGGGGCGGGGGAGGGGGGGCCGACGGGCCGGGGGGCCGGGGGGGGGGGGGGGGGCCCTGGGGGGGGGGCGGGGGGGGGGGGGGGGCCGGGGGGGGGCGGGCGGGGGGGGGGGGCGGGGCCGGGGGGGGGCCCGGGGGCCCGGGGGGGGGGGGCGGGGCGGGGGAAGGGGGGGGGGGGGGGGGCCCGGGGGGCCGGGGGGGGGGGGGGGGGGGGGGGGGGGCGGGGGGGGGCGGGGGCGGGGGGCGGGGGGGGGTCCGGGGGCCCGGGGGGGGGGGGGGGGGGCGGGGGGGGGGGGGGGCGGGGGGGCGCCGGGGGGGCCCGGCCCGGGGGGGGGCGGGCCGGGGGGGGGGTGGGGGGGGGGCCCGGCGGGCCCGGGGGGGGGGGGGGCGGGGGGGGGGGGGGGCCCGGGGGGGGGGGGCGGGCGGGCGGGGGGGGGCCCCGGGCCCTCGGGGCGGGGGGGCGGGGGGGGTGGGGGGGGGGCCGGGGGGGGGGCGGGGGGGGGGGGGGGGGGGGGGGGGGGGGGGGGCGGGGGGGGGGGGGGCGGGGCGGGGGGGCGGGCGGGGCGGGGCCCGGGGGGGGGGGGGGCCGGCCGGGGGGGGGGGGGGGGGGGGGGCGGGGGCGGGGGGGGGGGGGGGGGGGGGGGAGGGGGGGGGGGGCGGGGGGGGGGGCCGGGGGGGGGTGGGGGCCCCGGGGGGGGGGGGGGGGCGGGCCCGGGGGGGGGGGGGCGGGGGGGGGGGGGGGGGCCCGGGGGGGGCGGCCCCGGGGGGGGGGGGGGCGGGGGGGTCGGGGGGGCCGGGTGGGGTGGGGGGGGGGCGGGGGGGGGGGTGGGGCCCGGGGGGGGGGGGGGCCCGGGGGGGGGGGCGGCGGGGGGGGCGAGGCGGGGGGCGGGGGGGGGGGGGGCGGGGGGGGGGGGGGGGGGTGGGGGCCGGGGGGGGGGCGGGGCCCGGGGGGGGGGGGGGGGGGGGGGGGGGGGGGCGGCCGGTCCCGGGGGCCCGGGCGGGGGGGGGGGGGGGCCGGGGGGGGGGCGGGGCCCCGGGGGGCGGGCGGGGGGGCGGCCCGGGGGGGGGGGGAGGGGGGGGGGGGGGGGGGGCGGCCCCGGGGGGGGTTGGGGTGCCGGGGGGGGGCGGGGGCCCCGGGGGGGGGGCCCGGGGGGGCCGGCGGGGGGGCCCCGGGGGGGGGGGGCGGGGGGGGGGGGCGGGGGGGGGCCCGGGGGGGGGGGGGTGGCGGGGGGGGGGGGCCGGGGGGGGGCGGGCGGGGGGCGGGGGGGGGGGGCGGGGGGCCGGGGGGGGGGGGGGGGGGGGGGGGGGGGCGGCGGGCCGGGGGGGGGGGCGGGGGGGGGGCCGGGGGGGGGGCGGGGGGGGGGGGCGGGGGCCGGGGGGGGCGGGAGGGGGCGGGGGGGGGGGGGGCGCGTGGGGGGGGGGGGGGGGGGGGGGGGGGGCGGGGGGGCCGGGGGGCGGGGGGGGGGGGGGGGGGGGGGCGGGGCCCGGGGGGGGGGGGCGGGGGGGGGGGCGGGGGGGGGGGGGGCGGGGGGGGGGACCGGGCCCCGGGGAGGGGCGCGGGGGGGGGGGGGGGGCCCGGGGCGGCGGGGGGGGGCGGGGGCCCGGGGGGGGGGCGGGGGGGGGGCCGGGGGGGGGGGGGGGGGGGCGGGGGGGGGGGGGGCGGGGGGGCGGGCGGGGCCGGGCCGGGGGGCCCCCGGGGGGGGGGGGGGGGGGCGGGGGGGACGGGGGGGGGCCCGGGGGGGGGGGGGGGGGGCGCGGGGGGGGGGGGGGGCCGGGCGGGGGCGGGGGGGGGCGCGGCCGGCGGGGGGGGCCGCGGCGGGGCGGGGGGGGGGCGGGGGGGGGGGCGGGCGGGGCGGCGGGGGGGGCGGGGGGGCCGGGGGGCGGCGGGCGGCCCGGCGGGCGCGGGGCGCCGGGGGGGGGGGGGGGGCGGGGGCGGGGCGGGCGGGCCGGGGGCGGGCGCGGGGGGCGGCCGGGGGCCGGGGGCGGGGGGGGGGGCGGGGCCGGGGGCGGGGCGGGCGGGGGCGCGGGGGGGGGCCCGCGGGGGCCGGGGGGGGGCGGGGGGGGGCGGCGGGGGCGGCGCGGCGGGGGCGGCGCGGGGGGGGGCGGGGGGGGGGCGCGGCCGGGGGCGCGGGGGGGCGGCGGGGGGGCGGGCGGGCGCGGGGCGGGGGCGGGCGGGGCGCGCGGGGGGGGGGCCGCGGGGTGGGGGGGCGGGCCGGGGCGGGGGGCCGGGGGCGGGTGGGCGCGGGGGCGCGGCGGGCGGCGCGGGGGGGGGCGGCGGGCGGGGGCGGGGGGGGGGGCGGGCGGCCGGGGGCGGGGGGGCGGTGGCGGGGGGGCCGGCGGGCGGCGCGGGCGGGGGGCCGCGGGGGGGGCGGGGGGGGCGGGCGCGGGGTGGGGCCGGGGGCGGGGGGGCCGCGGGGCGGCGGGGCGGGGGGGCGGCGGCGGGGGCGGGGGGGGGGCGGGGGGGGGGCCGGGCCGGCCGGGGGCGGGCGGGGGCGGGGCGGCGGGGGCGGGGGGGGGGCGGGCGGGGGTGCGGGGGGGGGGGGGCGGGGGGCGGGGCCGGCGGCGGGGGCGGCGGCGGCGGGCCCGGGGGGGGCGGGGGGGGGCGCGGGGCGGGGCCGGGGCTGGGGGGCGGGGGGGCGGGGGGCGCGGGCGGCGGGGGGGGCGGCCGGCGGGGCGGGCGGTGCGCGGGGGGGGCGGGGGGGGTCGCGGGCGGGGGCGGGGGCGGCGGGGGGCGGGGGGGCGGCGGCGGGCGGGCCGGCGGGGGCGGGGGGCGGGGCGGGGGCGGGGCGGGGGGGGCGGCGGGGGGCCGGGGGCGGGCGGGCGGGCGGGGCGGGGGGGGGCCGGGGGGGGGCGGGCGGGGGCCGGGGGGCGGGGGGCGCGGGGGCGGGCCGGGGGGGGGGCGCGCCCGGGGGCGCGGCGGGGGCGGGGGGGGGGGGCGGGCGCGGGGGCGGGGGGGGGGGGGCGGGCGCGGGGCGGGGGCGGGGCGGGCGGGGCGCGGCCGCGGGCGGGCGGGGGGGGCGGGGGGGCCGGGGGGGGGGCGGGGGCGGGGCGGGGGCGGGCGGGGGGGGCGGGGCGGGGGGGGGGGCGGGGCGGGCCGGGGGCGCGGGGGCGCGGCGGGCGCGGGGGGCGGGGGGGGGGGGGGCGGCGCGGGCGGGGCCGGGGCGGGGGGGGCGGGCGGGGGGGGGCGGGGCGGCCGGGGGGCGGGGGGGGGGGGGCGGGGGGGGGGGGCGGGGGGGGGGGGGGGGGGGGGCGGGGGGGGGGGGGGGGCGGCGGGGCGGGGCCGGGGGGGGGGGGGCGGGGGGGGGGGCGGGGCGGGCGGGGGCGGCGGGGGGGGGCGCGGGGGCGGGGGGGCGGGGCCGGGGGGGCGGGGGGGGGGGGGGGCGGGCGGGGGGGCGCGGGGGGCGGGGGCGGGGGGCGGGGGGCGGGGGGGGGGGCGGGGCGGGGGGGGCGGGGGGGGGCGGCGGGGGGGGCGGCGGGGGCGGGGGCGGGGCGGGGGGGGGCGGGCGGGGGGGGGGGCGGGGGGGGGGCCGGGGGGGGCGGGGGGGGCGGGGGGGGGCGCGGGGCGGGGGGGGGGGGCCGGGCGGCGGGGGGGGGCGGGGGGGCGGGCGGCGGGGGGCGGGGCGGGGCGGCGGGGCGGGGGCGGCGGGGGGGGGGGGGGGGGGCGGGGGGGGCGGGGGGGGGCGCCGGGGGGGGCGGGCGGGGCGGGGGGGGGCGCGGCGCGGGGCGGGGGGGGCGGGGGGGCCGGGGGGCGGGGCGGGGCGGGGGGGCGGGGGGGGCGGGGGGGCGGGGGGGCGGCGCGCGGGGGGCGGCGCGGCGGGGGGGGGGCGGCGGCGGGGCCGGCGGGGGCGGGGGGCGGGGGGGCGGGGCGGGCGGGCGGGGGGGCGGGCGGGCGGGGGGGGGGCGGGCGGGGGGGGGGGGGGGGCGGGCGGGGGGGCGGGGGGGCGGCGGCGGGCGGGCGGGGGGCGGGGGGCGGGGGGGGGGCGGGCGCGGCGGGGGGGGGGCGCGGCGGGGGGCGGGGCGGCGGGGCGCGGGGCGGGCGGCGGCGGGCGGGGGGGCGGGGGGGGGGGCGGCGGGGCGGGCGGGCGGGCGGGGGGCGGGGGGGGGGCGGGGGGGGCGCGGGGGGGGGGGGGGGCGGGGGCGGGGGGCGGCGGGGGCGGCGGGCGGGGGGCGGGGGGCGCGCGCGGGGGGGGCGCGGGGGGGCGGGGGCGGGGGCGGGGGGCGCGGGCGCGGGGGGGGGCGGGGGGGCGGGGGGGGCGGGGGGGGGCGGGGGGGCGGGGGGGGGGGGGGGCGCGGGCGGGCCGGGGCGGGGGCGGGGGGGGGGGGGGGGGGGCGGGGGCGGGGGCGGCGGGCGGGGGGCGGGGGGCGGGGCGGGGGCGGGGGCGGGCGGCGGGTGGGGGGGGGGCGCGGGGGGCCGGGGGCGGCCGGGGGGGGGGGGGGCGGGGGGCGGGGGGGGCGGGGGCGGGGGGGGCGGGGCGGGGGCGGCGGCGGGGGGGGGGGGGGGCGGGGGGGCGCGGGGCGGGGGGGGCGGCGGGGGGGCGGGGGGGCGGCGGGGGGGGGGGGGGCGGGCGGGCGGGGCGGGGGCGGGGGGGGGCGGGGGGCCGGGCGGCCGGGGGGCGCGGGGCGGCCGGGGGGGCGGGGGGGCGGGGGGGGGGCGGCGGGGGGGCGGGGCGGGCCGCCGGGGCGGCGCGGGGCGGGCCGGCGGGGGGGCGCGGGCGGGGGGGGGCGGGGGCGCGCGGGGCGGGGGCGGGGGGGGGCGGCGGGGGGGGCGGGGGGGGCGGGGCGGGGGGGGCGCGCGCGGGGGGGGGGGGGGGGGGGGCGCGGGGGCGGGGGGGGCGGGCGGGGGGGGGGGGGGCGGGGGGGGGGGGGGGGGCCGGGGGGGGCGGGGGGGGGGGGGGGGGCCCGGGGGGGGGGGCCGGGGGGGGGGGGGGGGGGGGGCGGGGGGGGCGGGGGGGGGCGGGGGGGGGCGGGGGGCGGCGGCGGGGGGGGCGGGGGGCGGGGGGCCGGGGGGGGCCGGGGGGGGGCCGGGGGGGGGGGGCGGGGCGGGGGGGGGGGGGGGGGGGGCGGGGGGGGGGGGGGGGGGGCGGGGGGGGGCGGGGGGGGCGGGGGGGGGGCGGGGGCGGGGGCGGGGGGGGGGGCGGGGCGGGGCGGGGGGCCCCGGCGGGGGGGGCGGGGGGGGGCGCCGGGGGCGGGGGGGCGGGGGGGGGGCGGGGGCGCGGGGCGGGGCGGGGGGCGGGGCCGGGGGGGGGGGGGGCCCGGGGGGGGGGCGGGGGGGGGGGGGGGGGGCCGGGCCCCCGGGGCGGGTCCCCGGGGGGGGGGGGGGGGGCGGCGGGGGGGCCCGGCGGGGGGGCCCCGGGCCGGGGGGGGGGGGGGGCGGCCGGGGGGGGGCGGGGGGGGGGGGGGGGCGGGGGGGGGGGGGCGGGGGGGGCCGGGGGGGGGGGGGGTCGGGGGGGGGGCGGGGGGGGCGGGGGGCGGGGGGGGGGGGGGGGCGGGGGGGGGGGCGGGGGGGCGCGGGGGGGGGCGGGGCGGGCCCCCGGGGGGGTCCCGGGGGGGGGGCGGGGGGGGCGGGGGCGGGGGGGGGCGGTGCGGGGCGGGGGGGGGGGGCCGGGGCCGGGGGGGGGGGGGGGGCGGGCGCCGGGGGGGCGGGGGGGCGGGGGGGGCCGGGCGGGCGGGGGGGCGGGGGGGGGCGGGGGGGGGGGGCCGGGGGGGGGGGGGGCCGCGGGCGGGGGCGGGGGGGGCGGCGGGGGGGGGGGGGCGGGGCGGGGGGGGGGGGGGCCCGGGCGGGGGGGGGGCGGGGGGGGGGGGCGGGGGGGGGGGCCGGGGGGGGGGGGGGGCCGGGGGGGGGGGGGGCGGGGGGGGGGGGGGGGGGGGGGGCGGGGGGGGGGGCGGGGGGGGGCGGGGCCCGGGGGGGGGGGGTGGGGGGGGGGCGGGGGCGGCGGGGGGGGGCGGGGGGGGGGCGGGGGGCGCGGG
Organism: Arctia plantaginis; assembly: GCA_902825455.1. Lineage (NCBI taxonomy): Eukaryota > Metazoa > Arthropoda > Insecta > Lepidoptera > Erebidae > Arctia > Arctia plantaginis. The sequence continues at coordinate 10,177 of CADEBD010000593.1, forward strand.
GGGGCGGGGGGGGGGGGGCGGGGGGGGGGCGGGGGGGCGGGGGGGCCCGGGGGCCGGGGGGGCGCGGGCGCGGGGGGGGCGGGGGGGGGCCCCGGGGGCGGGGGCGGGGGGGCGGGGGGGGGCGGGGCCGGGGCGGGGGGGG
>CADEBD010000595.1:0-22095 GCA_902825455.1 Arctia plantaginis
CCTTTTTCTTTGGGCCTTTTCTGTATTCGTCTAACCACCCCATATTTGCCAAAGGGCATGGCGCCGCGCCGTTCCACCTCTCTGCCGCGTCGTGTTTTTAAATGGGTTATTTAAAAAAAACTATAGGTAGTGTGGTATTATAACACCATCGGGTTATAGCGCCGAACTACTCTTCAAAAAAAGGAGAAGAAATTTAAAATAGAAAAACCGTAAGATCTGGGAAAAACGTATTTTTTTCTGTTTAATTTTCTTTTTTGGGGATGGAAATCGAAAAATTTTTTTTTTTTTTTTTTTTTACATACATAAAAAATTAAAAACCGGGTACACCGGGATAAATTTTTTTCAGAAAAATTTGCCCTTTTTTCGAATTCCTAAGGGTTTTTTTTTTTTTTTTTTTTTTTTTTTTTACAGTAATCCCCCCCCAAAAACCCAACATGAAATTTTGTACACCTAAACCCAGGAACCCACGCACCATTTTAGAAGGGGGGTCCCAAAGAGAAATTTTAAAATGTTGGAAACCCGCCAAACGAAATTTCAGAGTTGGAAAAATCATAAATACCCCCTTAGAAAGGGGGGACAAAATAAGTAAAAAGGGCTAACCCAAAAAAAGACGGGGACCAAAATATTAGGTTCATGACAAATTTGATTCAAATTTATGAAATCGCCCTAAAGCCGGAAAATTTTCACCGGGTTGAACAAACCCCTGAACCGCCCCAGATGCCCCGAAAATTTTCGCTTATATTCGTCATTTAAAAAAAGTCTTCCCCGAGGATATGGGCGCTGTTAAATGAATTAGGTGTTAAAAGCTTTCCAAAATGTGCTGAAATTAAAAAAAAAATTGCTCAAAGTTCTGACCGGAAAAAATGACGAAAGGCCCCACCTCCAAAGGAAGCTCACAACCCTTTCCAAAGTGGAAAAAATTTGGTAAAGTGGGCCCCCCTTGGAGTTCGCCCAGCGTCTGCCTTGGGCATAGGTCATTATAGAACATTTCCTCTTTAAAGCAAATTTTAAAATTTTACCGCGATGCCGCCCAAGAAATCGATTCCATTTTTTTAAAAACATTGAGTTTTTTGAACCTCAAAACCCCAAAACCCACCCCAAAACCCCAAACCCTTAACCCCAACCCCCACAAAAAAAAAAAAAAAAAAAAAAAAACCCCCACCCCCCACCCCAAATACCAACACAAAAACAAAAAAGACCCAAGACAAAAAAAAGCCCCCTGGCAAACCCCCGCAACACAAAAAACCAACCAAACAAAACGAAAAAAGAAAACCAAAAAAAACCCAATAACCCCCTGGGTTTATTTTTTACAGAAAACTTTGTCAAATCAAGTCGGGGGGGTGATTTGGGGGGTTTTACCTTTTAAAAGTAACGGGAAAGGTTTTGTTGGGTGCAAAAGTTAAGCGATTACTTTCACCCCATGAGATATCAAGTTCAAAATCTTTTGGCTAATCTCTCAACCCCCCCCTAGATCAGTTTCCCACCATAATAACCCGTCATCAGCATACGCGTTCAGGACACCCGGGTGGTATTGGTTCGTAAAAAAATCGTCGAAGCGATATTCCACAAGTAGGACTAGCACCGTCCCTGAGGCATCCCTTTGTAAGCCCCTTCGACACAGAATGATCCCAAGTTTTATTTTAGTTGTCCCTTTGGGAAAAGAGAAAAGATGGGAAAATAAATTTTTTAAAACCCCCCCGTTTTTTAATTTCAGAACAGGGGGGCCACCATGCGTTTCAAAGGCGCCAGATATATCTAGAAAATAGCCAACGTATTGAAATTTTGACTCTGTGACAAATTTCAAAACCGATATAAACAGCGCGTTTTCGTTTTCCCCAAACCGTAAACCCAAATTTCTATCATGAAATTTGACTCCCCCGGGCAAAGCCGGGGCACTAAAAGACTTCTAAAAGCTTTCCTAACGATGGTAAAATGTGATTGGTCGGTAGGATTTGGGATCACCCGGTGGCTGTCGCCACTTTTTGGTATTATACGAATATTACCGCACCGCCATAACGAAAAAATTTTCCCTTCAGCAATGAAATTTTTAAAGACGTAAAAATTTTGGCACCCGAAATTTTAAAAGCTTCTTTTATCTTTTTGTTAGTATTTTTCACACCGAAGCCTTGTTAGGGGCAGGATCTAATGATACCGAGAAATTGTCGAAGAGGGTAAATCAGACATTGGGAGACGTGGTGGTTCGATGGCCCCCTCCTGATCTGCGGTGATGACAGTGTCTTTTTCCGGTCGATCGTCAGGTACGAGTGAGTCTAAAAGATATTCTGTGTTTTTCTTCCTGGGGGATATCTTTTTATTAATTTTGATGCTGTATGTATGCGTGGTCGATTGATTATTTGCCTTAAATTCGTTTAAAAAGGGACCCGGGCCCTCCTACGAGTTTTTTAACAAGTTCTGAATTATTTTCCTTGGTTTTTTCCCACAGCAGCCTGTAGTGGGACCTAGCAACTCTAGAGCAATGAGGCAATGTTGTAAAAAATCTCCTGTTCGTTATGTTTTTTAATAGTTTTAATTTTACGAGCTTTCCGGAGTTTAGTAGTTCGGTAATCTATCATCCACCAACCATTACGAGGTTAGTGATGATCGCGCCCAAATATTTTACACCCGGCAGTAGTAAAAAGTTTTGATGTATTTCTGCGCTTTCCTAGCTGATAAACACTGCGACTGAAGTCTTTGGTATGAGTTGCAAAGAGTGAAACCAAACAAAACCCAGTTGAAAACCTTTTTTTTATATCAAAATTAAGGGAGCCCTTGGGGACCCGTGAAAAACCCTTTGGGGTGAAAATTTGTCACGATAAGCGGTATCAATACGGAGCGTCCGGGAAAGGCACGCCCTCCCGGGTATCGAGACGTCGCGCGCGTAAGCGTCCGTCAATAGAAGCTCCCCATTTTGGTTTCAAAAAGTTGGGGGGTGCATGGGGGTTTGGAATAATAAGATTTATTTTCCAAAGAAAACTTCAACCGCACAACGTCGAACCCTGGGTTGAACGCAATTGCCCCTCCTAAGAAGATGAGCAGACATCCGGGCCAATGATAATTTTATTCCCCGAAACTGCAGACGTAACGTAAAATGATGTAAGGGAGGATCAATAGGATTGAGTATTTAAAAAAGCACTCATAGTAAACCTTACAGTAGAGGGGAGATTTAAACGGCGCATGGACGTCATAGATTACGCAAAAGTTACCGTTTAAAAATTAGAAAATTGCAAAATTTTCCACCTGCGAAAGGCAGTCAAACTGTACTACATTACACGCAAACGAGCGCTCTGATTTGTTCTTGTAAAAAGGGCAATGTCTAACTTTTTCTAAATTAAAAAGGTCTAATTCTGATGTAGCATTTTTCGTTATGAAGTTTAATGGCCTATCGAAATATTTTTTCATTACTATAAGTTATCTTAAAATTTTTTTTTTAACTAAGTTAAAAATATTCGTATTGGTTTTTTTTTAATATTTGCGTTCCCGTTTTAATTGATGTGGCACAGTCGTATGAGCCCCACGATGGCAATGGTTTTTTTAACCCTTTTCACTGGGCACGTGGCTTAAAAATTTTTTGTCTTATCTGGACAAGCTCGCGTTTTCGTGTGGGCGGGGCAATTAGCACAAGTGGGGTTTTTTAAAAGTGCAAAACTTTTTTACATGACCGAATTGCTGAATTTAAACAAAGAACTATTTTATATCGTCTTGAAACTACATGTGGCCCAGTCATAAAAGTTTTTCTTTTTTTGTGGTAGATGTTTCCGAACTGCGCCTCAATTCTAACCCATCCCTTCCGCCCCTTTTCTAGTTACGATGCCTACAATTTGGGACTTAAAAAAATCATTCTCACTTAATTTTAAATTTGTCTTGATATTTTGACGGTATAAAGCTGTTAGGGAAAGGGACGTCTTCCCCTAGAACCCGGGACTCTTTTACAATTTAAAGGGGGGCCCGGCCTTTTGGTTTTTTTAACGCAACCCTACGATTTTTGGCGTCCACAGATTCCTTTTTTTAAGCTGCCGTTTTTTAGCACACGTAACACGACGCCTGCCTTAGAGGGTTTTTTAAGCCTACAATTTGAAATCCCTACGTCGGGTTAATAGCCCTTCATGAGAGCTTGTTTTGTTTTCTGACAGGTCGCTAGTCCCCTAAGCGTTCCCTAGTGGGAAGGCAATAAACAAGGCCCAGAACGCGCGCTTTATAGGTACCGGCACGGAGCAATTTAGGGGGTAATCGAAGTTAAGTTTTTCCCCCTCGTTAAACTCGTTTGTTGAGTTGCGTACCCTCCCTTGTCCTCAAAATTTGCTAATTCGTTTCGTTGCTAGAGGATTTTATTTTAAAAAAGATACGATACCGGGAATTTTGTGAGTAATACCATAATTGCGTTTTATTTCCTACATTTTTTCCGAGATCCCCATATTAAAAAAAATTTTGATTTTTGCCAAGTACTCTACCGTAACTAACTGCAGTAATTGTATTCCCACAGTTATCACGCCCCCCTTAAAAGACGAAAAATTTCCACTTAAATCCAATTATTAATTTGTTTACTCTATGTTTTTGGGGAGAAATCCCTAGGTGACATTCGTTAAAGTCCCTTTTCCCCCTGGTGTTAGAAATTTTACTGTACCCCCGGGTCCGGGAATCGTAACGACGCATAGCCAAAAAAAAGACCACCAAAAAAACAATTCAAAAGGAACAATTTAAAAATAAACAATCGCAGAGAAAAAAAAAAATAAACAAAGGATACCTCCTACCCCCTTTTAGAAATAAAATAAATTTACTCACCAATAGTCGTAATAAAATAATTTAGCACTATATTTCTGTTTAAAAAACAATAAAAACTTACTGATATTCTTTAAAACACTATACACAACCTTTAGCCGCCCGCAAACCGGGAACTAGTCGCAGAAAAACACAGAAAACAATATTTAAATTGTTAGCATATGAAGTCACACGTTAGTCGCACAGTGCCGCGAAGGGAAGGTTATGTAAGATTAAGGTTATGTAAGGTTATGTAAGATGTCTTTCCTGTTTTATATAATCTCTAAACAAAAATATCGGTAAACGTGCTGGGTCATTCCGCACACGATCCAATGTGTACTACACTTGTGTCCTTACCAGAATATCAAAATCAAATAAATCATGACGAAAGTAATTCTTATTTTAACATTGTGGGAGAAAAATGTTCTTTTATTTATATAACACTTTGTCAGAGCTAAGGATAGAAAGAAAATTAAGTTCATGGAAAGAACCATTTTTTTTTTTGTATTTGTTGGAAGAAGGTAAACAAATAAAAACTCCCAAGTTCGAACATTCATCAACAATATTCCTTTCTATATTCAACGCCTTAAAAAGTTCGCTAAAAGCTGAAAAAGGCCTTCAAAATGAAAGCAAAACAACTGATTATTACAAAAGTAACATTCCCATGAACTTCTGAGATTTAAGGACCAACAAGGTCCCATAGAAAACTTACTCTCGGTCCCTAACTCCTAGCAAGTAATTTATCAAAATATATCCCATCATTAAGTACATGATATGAAAGTTTTCTCACTACTTAAAACTTCAACACCCGATTTAAAATTGTAATATTAGTTTTTGGGTTTAGTTATCATACCCGGTATCAGTTCTTATTATCAAAAGGAAGTGCCCACTATGTACTGCTAGTGGACAATGGACCGTATTTATAATTTCTGGGAATTTCATTGTGTCCTTGCAGCACATTATCATCTTAGCGCAAAGTTGAATGGAAGAAGTCTAATGGTTTCTCGCTGGTTGATCCGACAACTGATAATTAAAAAAAACTAATAATAATTAAAGTAATAAAAGTATCACTTAATTCGCCTAAGTTATGAATTATAATTAACACTTACAAATTGATGAAATTTTTAATGGACCAATCTTGACTAGAAAAAGAAATCGGTTCACAAACGGCACACAAAAAACGTAACACCACCAAAAAAAATATATTCTGCATAGTTGAGATCTTCTTCCGCTTTGAAGTCGGTTAATTGAGCTTTGTTCAACTAAATTTCCAATAACTCCGATTTCAATTTAAAGCCCACGGTTGTTTTAGACAAGTTTATGATTCTTTAAAATATAAACAATGGTGAGAAAAAAAAATTCTAAACTCAAAATTTATTTAACGTTTATTAGTCTTTTACTATCTTTTTCCATTCTTGCCGACCTTAATTTAGCTGCCGCGGACTTCGCGATTCGACCCATTTTATTTATCATTTTTTTCTCAATCATTTAAAATTTGGGAAAAGACCGTTTAGTGTGCAATCATATCCTGGATTCCATCAATATCTGTCACAGTGAACGTCAAAGGCCAGGTCGCGATAATTAACTAATGATGAGCTTGAGAATGAGAACATGAGAAATAACTGTGAAGATGCATGGTGAATGGGCCGTCCCAGTCACGGAAATTTTCGCACGACCAAGGTCCCTGATAAAACAGATGGAGGGTGTACTTTTTGTTAATAAAGCAATTTATCTTATCCCTGGTAAAATAAAAATATTATGATAAGTCAGACTTGCAGAAATCGCTGTACCCATAAAAATGTAGACAAACCTTTTGGTATAAACACTATACACTTGAGACTCACTGAAGTTGCTGTACCTATTTCAAAATCAATGTGGGTTTTTTAATCTGTTTCACAAGCCAAGATTATTACGTAAGCTCAACTAAAAAACCTACAGCTAAAAGATTTCGTTGACTTTGTGTCTTAATACATTGTTTAATTTGATTCGGTGTTGTTTAACTAAGTTATTTATGACACAATTATATCATTGGATACATACACTTTACAATGAAATTAGTAAAGGTGTTTGGTACTTAATAAAGCCCTCGGCTCAAATCAATAAACCAGAAATGGACGAAAATTTAAACACACTGGAAATGTCCTGGATAGTTTATGCGTTGGCAGGGCATATATAGTAGATTATTAAATTCGACATGGATTGGACTAAAATTAAATATATTTATTCCCAGTTAGACTTTGAATTAATTCTTATTAGTATAATTGATATGACTAAAGCTGATGTGGTTTTCTAGGGAACTCGGTCACACGCTTATCACTGTTTTATTTACGTAATACTAGTAGTATTATGCCCACTCACGGGCTCAAGTCTGGTTCTCTATAGACTTCTAATGATACCTATGCTTTTTTTGATTAAATATTATTACTATTTTTTATTAATTTTTTTAATTTTCAAATACAATGTAATTTGTTGATGAATAAAGGGACAATGACTATCTAAACCATTTGTTAGTGAACAATTACTTATATAAATAAAGTTCAGTTATGAAGTATTTAGCGATTGTTCGTACAGTGCATTGTGATTTAATCAAAGCTGTAGCAATGTAGGGAATTTAAGGGAACGATAATACGGCCAAGTCGATTTTGAGATGATTGGAATGTCCCTCGAATATGGGGTATCTCGAAATCTAGATCAAAATGCGAATTACATAGGTGCTCTTTTGCATACAGTAGTGGAAAAGGCGAACATTTAATTCACAAGTGACAATTTGGACTGCCATCACGTGTATTGAAAAGAATTTTACGTACAGCCGGCATGCTATTGTTAAAAATTTCTTTTTTTTTCTGTCGCAATGGAAGTGAATGAGCGCAATCCTGTTTACTTTAAAAACATACACGTTCGGTCCATGTGAGTTGTTTTGTTAACAATTTAGTTTTTTGGTCACGCATTTAAAGGGTGGGGTAATCATTAGAAAATAAAAAGGATTTGCAATCACCTTCGAGTAGGAATGATTAATAGGTTTTTCGGTATGCGTGATGTACGTCTGAGCATGTTATGTTAAGCAATGCGACACTTGATGACTATATAAAACATTAAAGTGGCCTTAACAGTCCGATATTATAAAATAGCAATCATTTTTCTTACTTCTGATGGCAAGAAGAGGAAATGTTGTGATATTAGTACGCATCTTCAAGATTGATGTAATGAATGTGCCCGCAAAACAAGTGATCAAGTGCAAGCAATGGTTTTCTACTTGTAAAATGATTTTATTATTACTTACAACATTTCTAGACAGTCATCAGTCACCTTTTCCTTTCTAAAGTTAAAGGGTGATTCGACATTCGAAAGTAAAATATTCTCAAGAAAAGCCCTTGCTCCCAATGAATGGAAGAGACACGTGGAAATAACTGGGGCGATTCCAAAAAAGATGTTCGGCTGATCATGCGTCTTGTAGAACCCCAAATGTTCTTACAATTCTTGACGGGATCTTAAAAGTATACTTCAAATGGTAAAAGTTAGACATAAGTCTTTGCCATGCAAAAGCTGCTTGAGACTTTCCCGAGCCAGGAGGATATGTAGGAGGATGTTACTACTGTAAAACATAATATTAATCGATAATCATGATCATTATTTGAGACGATTTGTTCTAATAACAAAGCCCAATTTTTTGGATAGTTTTATAATTATTAGATTCGATTAGTAATTACTTTTTACCATACACGAGCAATAGTTAAGCATAATTTAATGAAAAATGTCTACTTATTTTTTTATTACTGTGAAATATTCATTTAAATGCAATAAGTGGCGTAACATCTGATAAAAAAATCCATAGCGGATAAAAAAACCTATAGCGATAAAAAAAAGTAACGCATTATTGTAAAACTGTTTTTCACTAGTTATTCCTTAGGTTTCTTTGTACACATATTAACTTATGCATGATTACATATATGGGAAATTAACACTATCGACCACATAGAGACAAACATAAATAAACCGCTTCTCAATGAACTTGGATGTGATTTTATATCATAACTACTACTCGTAGTTATGTATAAATGTACTTTAAACAATAATTGGGTTATTTACTCTATTTGTAACAGTTTTTGTAATATTAATAAATATCTATTAGTGCCGCTTGTTTAACCACATGACGCAGGCCGCCTCGACTTGTTTAGGAAATACGTTTGGAATCATTTTATAGAATACTAGTGGTTGCCCGCGATTTGAAAACCCCATTTTTCGTGAATAATAAGGGCCTATAGGACTAAATATCGTCCAAATCCGTTCAACTTTTCGTTCTTTCTAGCGTGCTTGAGTAACTTACAGCCATCTAAATATTTCTTTGTCTGATACTATATTGACCTGGTAAGAAAAAATACATCTACAAAATTATTAACTAGGCAAAATATATGACCCTTTCATACTGGCAATAGACATCATGCATTCAGCCCAATGACCAAAGAGGTCGCTTTGCTATTCAGCCTTGTCTTCGTGTGAGTATAATAGTAAATATAGTCATCAATTTTTAATATCGAACGGCGAAGCTCAATTCGATCTTGAAAAAAAACTTAAAAAGTTCTTTCCCTTGATTCTTTTTAATGAAAAAAAGGCGGGAATAGAAAATTTTTACTTTAAAAATTGTTTGTTTTTGGGATTATTTTATAATTAAGTAGGGTCTAATTTAAGAAAAAACATGAGTTCTTAAAGTGATGAAGATCCCAAAAACACCTGTCCTTAAAATTTGAAATTGTTCTCATTTCACTATAAATTTCAACAAATAAAATTTTTATTCTTGTAATGCCGGTTTTTTTCTACTTACCTCACAATCGAGATGTAAAGCAGAATAGTTAGTTTCAATGTAAGCATAAATTTTGCGCCCTTGAACTATAGGCGCACGAGCGCAGGTAAGTTTATTGTTGTAAAGGACAATTCAATGCAAATTCAATGCGTACCTTTAATTAGTGTTTCATGAACTATTTTTTTGCAAAACTTCGCTGAGGGTTATGTTTTTGATATTACTTTATGAATTATCGGTAACTTAAAAGATGAATAAATAAGAACTTATGCCATAATTGAGCGTATATTCTTATTAATAGTACGTCATCATGTTTACTTACAAATAAAATAGTATTCCTGAAAGGCAGCGTACCTACTAACCTACACGATCAAGCGTAAGTCATGTACCCTTTTTACTTTTAATTATAGTTATTCCTTGAAAAATTTGAGTCAAACTTAAAGATACGAGTTGTGTAAAGCTTATAGGTTAAATAAAAACTTTGTAGTGTCGTTTACTTGAAGCAAAATGAACAAAAGATTGTAGGCAATCTAAGAAAGAAACCAAAACACAAAGAACATTAAGAGAGTACTGTTTTTTTTTAAAATTAAAATTTATAGTAGTATAAAACATTTTTATATACATGTATATATATTATCAAGTGATAATCCGATATGTCAACTACGTAAAAAAACTAAACATTCTGCCGGGTGAAGTAAATAACTGTAAATTTTTCAACTAAACGCAAAAGGTAAAGTCCTAGTAAAATCGAGCTATTTATGTTCCAAACTTGAACGTTAAACCGGCGCAGGGCGAAAGTTTTTTTCCGCAGTGAGCCATCGCCGGCTTAAATTCTAGGTATTTTCTATATCGACGCCATTATTTGTATAGTTTCAGGTCATTGTTTTAGAGTTTTGGCTTTGGGGTTGATTTAGCATTTATTTGTTTACTGGGATCTTGTTTTTACCACTATATTGCCATTGCTAGGTAATTGATACTGGCGATATCAAAAGAAATCTTATATTTTTAAATATGAGTTTGCCACTTTAAAAAGAAATAAACAATGATAGTACATTTCACTGACTGTACACAGAGAGCGGAAAAACTATCTAACTGCAAGAACAAGGTTATAATCTACACGAGTATTTGCGACATTCGAAACAATTTACAGTATAACATATTTACAAAATACTTTTTTTTTTTTTAAATTAAGACATAGTTAGACATTGACTCAAAAACATATCAATTTCTTTTATATTAAACATAATTAAAGCGATTCTTTTTTACAGTCGGTCTAGAAACAAATCCTTAAAAGTTGGTAGGTAACTATATTATACAAGAGATTCCTTGTCTCCCTAGTAAATAGAAAACATTAACATAATGCGTTACCCTTTTAAGTAAATTTAATTTTACATAGTGGATACAATAACATAACTCTTTCCGCATACATTTCAGAACATTCAGGGACCTATAATAGACGGGTTTACATCCACTTAAAAGTGGTATGCGTTTGGTTTATTTTGTTTTCTCTCTCAAGTTTACCTTTGTGAGTCACGGATTTACGGTGGGGTTGACCTGGCATTTTTGTGTGAGATATGGTTTTTCGTAGTGTGCACAATTTGAATCTTTTAGCTTGGGCCCGGGCACAAAGTTGTGCATTTATTGCATTCTTTTGGAGTGTAAACTTATGTTTGTTATTTTAATAACTAGCTGACACTGCAAACGTTGTTTTGCTATTTACATTATTTAATAAAAAGAAATTTGAATTTCTTAAAATCCGTTCTTAGCTGACCTCTAACTCGGTGAAAAGAATATTCCTACCAAATTTCTAGTCTTTAGCTCAAATAGGTTCCAGAGATATCAAAGATGTGTGACTATATACTGGAATATCTTATATATTTTAAGATATAGCTATATATTCGTTTTATACGACCTTTTGAGATTTGTTATGAAACATAGATCTTAGCCTCGACTTTAATTATAAAGTAACTAGCTGTACAGTGTACCCCTACCAACTCCGCTGTGGCATATTGTGGTTGCAATGATAAGAAATGATTAATAAAACTAAACGCGTAAAAATAGATAAAATAATCTTAAATTTGGGTTGTTATATAGTGTCAAACCGCAACCGAGGCGCAACCGAGGGCAACCGAGCAGACGGGTAAACCTGATGGAGGGACTGAACAAAATTATTTTGTATTCGTACTGCAAAATAAGCTCATTTACGTGGTGAGATTTCTATCAATTTAATAGCAGCATGTTTTTTTTCTAAAAGATTATAATACAGATCTTTTTATTATTTTAGCACAATACTTTAAATTTGGCGAGATTGTTAATCGGATTGTTAATTTTGTCTTGTCATAGTGCATACAATTGGTAATTATTTTGGACTCAGTCCGTTTGTACTACCGGAGTACGTACGAAACGTAGTACGTTATGTATATTGTACTAGCAATCGTCTGGTACTCAAATGTCGACCAACATTCAGTAACTTAAATCTTTTTTTATAGTAGGTCAACATATGTTTTATTCAAAGGGTCCCCCCCTTTTTTTGAATATATTTGTAATTTTATGTTATAACATATTAATTAAAACTCTTTATATTCTATACTCGTCTACAAATGAACTTTAAGTTTTACAAATTTTCCTAAAAAAGGTATCCAAATAGATCTCTCCACGGTTAAATATATTTATGGTTATTATTAAAGGTGACGGACGCATAATACCTACTTATCAAAACTAACATAATAAAATTATAATTTGCAGTAGCAAATCTAGATTTGTTGTAGTCTGGATATTTTTCAGTTATTAATTGCTTAAGTCAGCGCTTGTTTAATTAATCTGGTTTATAGGAACTGTTCTGAATTAAAAAACGTTCGAAAAAGAAATAAAAAGTTTACGATATTATGAGGGTAAAAAAAGGTACAAAAAATACAGCCATTTGGCAATAACGTGTCTAGTTTATTTAGGTTTTAAAGTTTCCCAACGTGGTTTCTGCATTTAACCCTTCTACACTCTGCACGTGCTATCGATTTTCGCTTCCCTTCCCTTTAAACTAGATAGGAACTGAATTACAATCAGTTGCAACAACCGGTCAAAACTGGTTTTGGGACGTGCTTACTGCGAGTAGGGTTAGCAATGTCGCGCTTTGTAGGGACGTGTCCATTAAGTAAGATTTTTGAATAATTTTTTATACCAGACCTTTGTTTGAAATAGTAGTTTAGTTTTGTAGTATTTTATATGAGCATTTATATTAGAAATATTGTTAAAAAAATAGTCGTAGCATCACACAATTAAAATTTTAATTCCTTAATTCAATATTAAAAATACTAGACGGATTAGACAAAAAAAATTTTATGATAAAAGCGATAATTTTTTGTTATGTCTAAATGAAATTTTTATCTATAATATGTATGCATTTAATTATAATATTGTAAGTTTATCATGAGTCCTAGTATTACAGTACAGGCTCTGCGTAGTTTGAAATCAAACAGCCGTGTGAAAGATGTTTTAAACATCTTATTTTATTAATATGCAGATTTTAATTTTTCCGATTCTTGTAGTTACCTACATGGTAACATTAAAACGAGTTTACTGTAGGAACTGTTTAAATATGACTCCATTGTTATCTATTTACCGATACAACGGCAAGCGCGGATTTCGCAAACGTCACACGGGCAAAGGCCAATCGGTACAAAACAGGCCACAATAATATTCGGTACTGGCTCGTTTCCTTAAAAGTTTTTACAAAGACGCTAAATAACTTTGATAAATTATGATGTAGATATTGATGGGATCTTGGAAAAGTACATTATTATCTAATGTAAAACAAAGGATAAAATTTTGTAGGTATCCCAAAAATAATTTCTCCAGGAACTTCTTATGTATATCTATTTATCACTTATGAATGTACTCTCACTCTAATGTCATAGCTCAACACACACAACAGCAACAATTTCGGTTTTGTATTTATCAGAATAAATATAATACTATCGAAAATCTATTATAAGCCTGTGCCGGATCTACAACCGCCCGCTTCCAAGAGGTTGAGCCTTAAGAGAAAAAAGGGCAAACAAAGTCACGGCAGCTTAGGTTTTTATAAATTTACCCATATCGGTACCATTACTATTGACTGACTTGTTGGTCTAGTGGTTAGTGACTCAGTTAAGCCAGAGATCGTGGGTTGGATTTCCACCTATGACAAAACATTGCGCCTAAATTGTAAAAAGTAACCTATATATAATTGTGGACAAGTCTAATTATAATTTGAATAATCTGCTAACTAGCCTTTATGTACATTCAATAGCGTTAACCGTAGCATGACCAAGCCTGCTTCAAAGCTAAAATTCTCTATAGTCTATTGTTATAGATTAGTTTTTCACCTTAAACGACTAGTTCTTGCACGTAACGCTAATTTGACACATAACTATTATAAAACCCTGAAACCGCTATCTCAATTTCGCACCAAGAAAATGGTTTATCATATTAATCTTCAATCATTTCACTGTTTATAAGTAATGCTTTGTACACTTGACGCACTTGAGAGATTGAGACCCATCATCAATATTTCATTCTTTCTTTTAAAAGATAACTCCCGCACTAGGAATATTTCCTGTGTTTTAATCGATTTGAGAATCTATGCCTTTTGCTTTGAGGTCAGTTAATAAACAAAGAAATCATAAAACACATACATATCAGTTACGACAGATCAGCGACTTTCTACTAGCGAAACGAAAATTTTTACAGCTTTTGTCTGCGGCTCCGCCAGCATTGTCCGATTATCGCGGTAAAAAGGATCCGATATCCTTTCCCTTTGGAATCGCGTGAATAAGAGAATTTTAGCGTGCCTAAATTGGAAAGCAAAGTACGACGTCATGCGTGCAATGTCCCGTCATGCATGTATCATCAATGCTGACAATCTTGGAGAACAGTGTGAAAGCAATTGTTTTCACTTCACTGACTAAAATATTTTGTTTAGATGTCAAAGCGAATATTATTATTAGCGAATAGACAGGGTAATTGAACAACTTTAATGATACCGTTAAATGTGAAAGTAATTATTGTAATGTTGCACGAAAATGTAATTATTTTTACACGTCATCGTCTCATCATTTTGGTTTAAATTTTTTATTATTGTTTTAATCTAATTACCGATAATTATGTGTACGTAACGACGTACGTAAATAACGGGAAAAAAATAGACGCAGGGTCCTTAATTTATACATTTAAAAATGACTTGCTGAATGACTGATTCTCAACGCACGAGCCCAAGCCGCTGGAGCTACATACTTGAAGTTTTGGCAGCTGTTGCTTTTTTTATTGTAACCACTAAATAAACACACAAACGAAAGGATTTCAGGCAAATTTCACCTCTCATTTGGAAAGATTGCAGTACGAAATTAGCTGTAATCAAAGCTGCGGGCAATATCTAGTATTCTATAAAAATAGATTACAGAAAAATAAATACCATTTTTTGTTAAATAGGACTGGTGTGACTCATAACGTAAGGTTTCTATGAAGTTTCCAACAATGTACTAGAGCTTTGTCGCAAGAAACGTCACACCTATTCACCTTCAATTCAATCCGAGTGATACAAAGCCATAACATTCCATAAGTTCTGACTCACTGGTTTTACACCTTAATGCTAGTAAACTATGTATAATATTAAATATTCATATATTACGTCATCAATGTAAGTGCAGCGAAAAAATTACATGGCCCAGTTCTTTAAAACGGTAGACATTCATTCAAGATGATATTTGCAAGTAATACAATTGCTAGAACAGATTATTCAACTTTTACAATGTGTTTTTGGTTTTGATAATATCAAGCACAAAGAAATGGTTTTATATCTCAAACAATAACTTTCGTTTTTCTGTAATATCTAAACCGATATGTCTGAAGATCACCACGTGGGTGTCGTAAGAGCCGACTAAGGGAGTAAAGTACGCAGGACAACAATACTGCAAAGAGAAGAAAACTTAACACAAACCCTTTACCAACCCGTCTGACCAGCGTAGTATAGTAGGTCAAAACCTTCTTTCTAAGGGGAGGCTTATGTCTAGCAGTGGACTGTTAAAGGCTGTTTGATGATGATGATGTCTAAAGAACTACGAGTATATATGGATATATAATGTAATAAGAGTTTAACGACTCCCCATCGTCCAGAAACCCAAAAATTTTGTGTTTTTATTTGCGTGGTTGAGATTGAAAAAGATTTTTTCCCAACAAATAAATAGGTTGATTTTTGATACATTATCAAAAGATCATTCATTTTTTTAAAAACCCTTAGTAGCATTTGAACATAATTTTGCAGAACACGGACCTATTTTATTGTTTAAAATATGTTTCGGTTTCTTATATACTTTTTGGGGGGGTTTTATTACAATAAATAAAATTTATAAAAAATTTTTTTTTCGTGGAGATACCTTCTTTTATTGCAAAAATAATCATTTCAAAGAGGAAAGACACGAAAAAGCGGCTAGACTCTCCCGACGAAAAAAATGGGGATCTTCATATCAGGCAAAGTTAGATATAAAACGTCTTTAGCATTGAAATAAAAGAAAGAAAATAATTTGGGAAGACGATTAGCAAGCGATTACGGTTGTCCAACCAATTTTTTTAATTTTCTAGTATAAGTCTAAACCCTGGATACGATAATAGCATAGTATTTGTTCGTTGTATTTATTTTGCGGCCACAATTTAAATGAATTTTCTCATTGCGTGTTTAACAATACTCAAAGATTTGTAGTAAACGTGTTCTGATATAATTGAGCTTGCGGTAAGAGTTGCTTATTGAATTTCACTGTCGATATAACTTGAGGTTTTTTGTTAAAAAAATAGTATTACGCAAACGCATCGATCTTTAGGTGTCCCCTGAATTAACATTTATTTAACTTTCTAAAACATTTTGTCACGAACTATTATTCTATTCAAACAGGGATAAGTGGCCAAGGTTTTTTTGAATTGCTTTTTCTATACAGATATTCAGAAACAAACAATTTGCGGTGCAAGCTATTTTGGCGCGAAGTTACACGAGCAAATCGTACGACTTTCAAAGTCAATTCAACGTTGTTTGAGATATGAATGAGTACCACCCTTTTTTTTATTGACGGGGTGGGAAAATCCCTTTGGATCTCCCCGCTCCTTGGGGACTCAGGAGCCGAAGTATGTGGTGTTTTCACTAAAAAAACACCCCCACGGCCGGAAATTAGGCGCCCTACTCCGAGGAGGACCCGGACCATGTTATTTCAGGTCCCCCCAGGGTCAACGCCCCCTTCCCCCAATAAGTACTACCCTGGGTGATCGAATCCGTAAAATGCATTCTTAAGTAGTGTACATTGGTTTTCACTACTTATTAAGTAATAGTTACTTTTTCTCAGTTATCATAACTACTAGCGGTGCAAAGTTTATAGAGGTAGGGGAAACCGTCACCTGCATAGGTGTCTTTTAAAAATATATTTGTCTCAATGTAATTTATCTTAATAATGTTAGACATAATATGTTTTATCAGCAGACTGGTTACAATAGCACAGACTGAATGAGAAGGCCATGTGTAAGATGTGTTAAATTATTATTATTACATTTACACTATAACCCCTATCATGATTTTTCATATATTAAACCTGCATGCCGCAATGCTTCCCGGGTGCAATCTGCAAACTCTTTGAGACTTCAAGGTTACCTCTTAAATTCGTTTTTATTGACACAAATACAGGTGAATAATACTACTTAATATCTCTCTACTACACAGCCTTCGAAAAGAGTTCTACCCTATTTAATTAAAATTCACACGACACAAGTCAGATTATGAGGATAAGGGGGACTTGTTAAGTAAAGATCGCCAGCCTTTAACCATTCAGCCATCCGAAAATACGAGGTCATTGCCATTTAAACCAATAGTCAGTTACAAAACCAATATAGCTTGACCCCATTAAACTTCATACTACCTCAAGCAACATTGATTTGATGGGGAGGTCTAGCTTGCTTTTAGACTGGTGGGTCGAGATTTTCTTTTAAATAGTTTTTTACTGACGTTTTTTTGAAGTAGTGCGTACTAGTGTAGGTTGTTGAATACATTAAATTTTATAGGCTGTAAAGAGGAATTCTCGTTATTAATAGTTTAATATTGAATTACAGTAAAATGATTAAATATCATAAATGGTTTACGGAAATCATCCAATAACCATTCTATCATAATTATGAATCCGTATACTTTATTTATAAATATTTATTAACAAGTTTTTTTTTTAATTTATATTTATATTTTTTCTCTCAAAAAAAAAACCTGCCTGGTCCGGGAAAAGAAACCCACTAAAGAAGTGGTTTTCAAATTTTACCCCGAACGAAGTCGCGGGCACCAGCTAGTTTTTAGACTAAAATTGAAAATTCGTTTATTTAGAGGTTATTAATCAACTAACAGGGATGATCAGATGTGTCACGTGAATTCCTATCAATTTACTGTTGACCTGGTGATAATATTAATCGTCTGCGATAGTCCTAATGTCGTTCCATTCGCAGTCGACTAGACCCCAAACACCTACATAGTACTTATCCAACATTGTGTCGAAAACAAACAACATTAGACTTTAGCAAACAAGACTTAAGGCTCAAAGGAATAATGCAGAGACCACATTCTTTGCTCAAGGTCGATGCAATGACCTACCGTGTTGTGTTCAACTGGGCAAAAAACTACACTAATTATCCATGGATGTAATTATAAAATAACTGGACTGCACGGATGGCGTGGTGGTTTAAGCGGTCTCCTCGCCGCTTCCGCTGAGTGTTGTGGGTTTGATCCGCACATGGGACAACACATTGTGTGATCCTCTAATTGTCCCTTCTGAGTCTGGGTGTTCTTTTGTGCCCGTTTCATGAATGTTTGTAATGCCCCGCGGCACAGGAATATTCCTAGGCAAAGGGGTTTTTCTTTAAAAACTGTCGGTCCTTAGACACTGATAGCATTTATAAAATTAACGTCCATATCACTAGTCTTACTGAGTTCATTATGCACTAAACATAACAAGCTTGAGTTGAAAATCACGAGAGAAAGGTAACGTGAACAAAAAATTACTTGAGTTATTAAGCCCTACTAACCAGTTATGCTACTGCTGATGGTATATTTATATAAGTTTGGTACAGGCTGATTACCGCTTGCCATGCAGGCGGGGTCACATCAAATTTCACATCACCAGCCTTTAACAGTCCACTACTGGACATAGGCCTCTGCTTAAAAAAAGGTTTTCGGCCTACTGGCAGGCGGTGTACTACCAAATATCTTTATCTTATAACAAAAAGTATTAGGAGTAGTTTTATTTCAGCCTTTTAATGATTAAAAGTCTTCCTTCTATTTCATTGCTGCTTTACTTTTTGATTCTTATAAAGGGATTGTATCAAAATGATTTTATTAACGTGATGATGTGAAACTATGATGATAACCAAAAAGGAACTTTCCTGAATCATTCATATTGTAAGGGCAATGAGTCACCCACCGGGAACTGCAAAACGGCAAGAGGTCAAATCGTCAAAAGCACACTCAAGCTCCCGACAATTATTTTTAAGAAAATATCGCTTAAAATTAAATTTTTAACACCTTTACGACTTCCTCGTTTAAAGAACCTTCATGACTTTTATTTCTTGACCTTGTCATAATTAAAGTCTTTATCTGTGGGGTACTTGATTAAGCTGTACCTGTAGCTTACGCATATGTATCATTTAATACGATTTCATAGATTACTGCTCCTATCCACCTATCAAGTATATCGCTATAAACCCCTCCGGTGGACCTCTGACTAGACCCTACTCGGCTGCAAAAAGAACAGAACTAAGTATAGATGTGGGTCTACCGTAAATCCCGTAACCGCGTCTTCAATAGGATGGAGGGTTTTCTTCAGTTTTGAACACTTCAAATCGAGACGCAACCTGCAAAACCTTTCCTTGAAATTCAGCTGGCGATATAAAAATTAAACAAAATGTTGTCGATGACCTTGAACAAATGTCATATACGTTTACAGCAAGTATTCTAAACAGACGCACAGAGAATTTGTATACCATAGACTTTATAAAGCTTTTAAAGAAAAAAAAATATTGCGCCTTTACCTGTAAATGACCTGAACTTGAATTTGGCCAACAAATCGAATGTAATCTCTGTTTTATTTTATTATTCATTTTTCTTTCAGTATTTTAATATTTTTTTTTGTTTAAAAAACACGTCGGATGAATTAAAAGTCATGATCGGTGTAAAACATTCTAGTCCTTAGCAGTATTTGTCCTTACCATTCTTGTAAGTACTCGAGTGTTTAATGTAAACACACATGCTTTACAGCACTCTGTGCATCGATATCCCAAGTTTGTTTAGGTTAAACTGAGACTTTCGTCACGTCCCCTAACATGCAATTATTAGGAACCAACCAAAAAAGGGATTTTACGGTAAGTAATTCGTAAAGTCGTACCAATTTATTGCTAAGCAATTTGAAAGTATACACACTGTCTCTTTGTAAGTCCGGATCAAGTCAATGGGCTCAATGTCATTTGAGCATGGTAATTATTTAAGTGTAGATTAAGTTAGTAAACAGGCTGATATACGTATGAAACACATTCAGTACTTTGTAAACGATATTTTTCAAGCTACACATAGAACGAAGTATTAATGCATGTAAAGACGTTCTCTACATGTAAGAATATAATATTTGGTCTTAAGATTTCGTATGTAAATATAATAATGTAACCATGTAACCATAAATAGCTAAGCTAACCTAAGTTATGGATTATTGTGTCTAATAGACGAAAATGGGAGATATTTTACAATAATAACTGCATATGTGAATAGCTTACGTTGTATTTTTATTTTCATCGAAAGATACCGGATGCCCTTACGATTATGAAATCTCTTTATTTAATAGTAATAAAATCTTATTACTCTTAACTCAACTATACTTTTTAAAGTCAAAATTACGGGTATCTATTGTGTTTAACAAGAGATGACATCTGCTAGATAATAACTATGTATACGTATGTGCTTACCTAACTTTTGGACCAAAAGGCTTCGCTCGCGTTATTAAATTCTATACCGCGATTTTGTGTGCCAATGTTTCCAGGGGATAACTCCTCTGTACTATTTACACTATAATGTAAAATTTTGTCCAAACTTTTGTACCAGTAAGAAATAATACGCGTGATTCAAAGAACATCGAATGGTAGAATGTTAGTACTGCCTTACAACAATCCTAGACATCCCTTATGTAATAGTTGTACTCGTAGTACCACGGCAACTCTTAAAGTATTCATTAGATGTACCCCGGCACTTACGCTTTGATTTATTAAATAATTGATCTACATTTAAGACCCATGTGATTCATAAAGGGTGTCATCACGTTATCGAAGTCCTAATGGACTCTAATAGAATGACTAAGAACTTTCGACAAAGTTGAGTCGTGTGGTCAAAGTTTGAAACTAAGAATATTCAAACAATCAAAGATATGACTGTAGGATGTTTTAAAAGGAAAAAGGCATCTATCGATAGGTAGAATATGGGGATAACGTTACGTTTCCTTTAGCTTGTGAAAGAAAAAATGATATTCTCTGGAACCTTGGAAGGCATGCAGTGCTTAGAAGAATGACAGGAAAAAGAATCGTGAACCAGGCCTTAATCCAACATCCTCTTTTTGGAATATGCCATAATCATCCTATCCTATTGTAGCATAGGAATTCCACTGCTGGATTTTAGACCTTTACTAAACATTCTATTATTAAACTTAAACCGCAAATAACTTTATGCATATAACTAACTCCAAATAACTTAATAAAAATTCTTAAATGATAGGGAAGCGGGGAAATTTGAAGTACTCCTTTGTAACACTACGAGTACTATGGGCAAAGGTTTTAGTAAATATTTAGTGCCAGTAATTTTTAACAGCCCCCAGAGAGATTCAACATTGTAATATCTCTCATTCAGATAAATCTTCAATCGACGTTTGGGGGGGGAAGTACCTTCTTGAGAATCTACTAGTAATGTTAAGTGTTATAGAATTAGATACAATGTATATTATATACATTATTGTAATTTATACAGTAAAGAGTTGTTACCCTTTGTTATTTGAATTGAAAATTCTTTTAGTGTTGAATGCTAAATGCACACCAATAGCATCAATGAAAAAATTCTAAAACTGTAAGATTATTTCTTTTCATGACCAAAAATGCCCTGTCAGCTGGTATATAACTATACCCACGAGTTAGTAACAAAAAGCAACCATTCGGGACTCCAAATCATACTTATACCTCTATGGGTAACTCCAAAGAGTCAAGGCACTCTGTACGAGATCATACCAATCGTATGTGAACAAAACGCCTGTTCGTAACCAAATGAATAGTGATGCCAGTAAAAGTTTTTGATTTTAGACTAAAAAAATGGGGTATTACAGCTCTGTTTTGTTTTGACAAGTGGTGAATCGAAATGTGGTGCCCTTTTTTAGAACAATGTTTAATTACATAAATTTTATGCTTTAATCATGAAAAATTTGTTTATAATGTATCCTGTTCTACAATTGCTGGCTCCCCCAAAAGGCCAT
>CADEBD010000596.1:0-31274 GCA_902825455.1 Arctia plantaginis
ACCCAAAACGCGCACACCAGACCCCCCCCCTAACACCACCAAACAAAAACCCCCGCCCGACACCAAAAAAAAAACGAAAAAAAAGAAACATGACAACACGTACATAACGTTATAAAAATGTATAGTGAGCATACTAAATATATATCAGCACAAAACATTTACACGGACTCCCAAAACAGAAACACAACACAAAGTCAAACAATTTAATAAAATGAAAAATTAGCAAAAGAACGGACAATAAATATGTTAGAATTAAGTATATATATCTTATTGCCTAGATACATGGATGTCTAAAATATTAAGAGAAGTGCAAAGCCAGACACACATAAACTCACATATCCTGCTGAAATGTCAAAAGAGTTAAAAAAGTTAACAGCTAAACAGGCAATACATTTACAAGTAATGTAAAAAAAAAAAAAAAAAAAAAAAAATGAAGTACTTACTGTATTAAAATAACTGGACATTATTGTTAATAGAGATACGCATAAATATATAAAATTGTTTAGATGATACCACAACATGACAAAATTCACAAATCCTGCAGTAATGTTGAGAACCAGAATAACTAATATATAATAACCGAACAAATAAAAAAAGCATAACTATTGTCTAACTAAAAAAACTTAGAAAAGAAAAGATAAGTAAACATAACCTGTTATAAGACTATAAATAGATGTAAATAATAGAACTGTGTACTTGCTAGAAGCTAGATCACGTTTAAAGAGTTATTACCCATGTTGGACAAATGGAAAAAAGATAGAATAGAAAATATGTATGATATAAATGTAAGAAATACAGAAATATGTATAAGTTGTAAGCTCACCCAATGAGTCACGCCATGTAATGACTAAAAAATGAATATTTAAAATAGCTGTATAGATTAATCGTAAAATATTTATAGTAAAAATATGCATAATAAAATATATATGTAAAATATGTATAGTAAAAACATAGGTATAGTAAATATAAATATTAAAAATATGTATAGTAAATATGTTATAGTAAAATAAGTATAGTAAAACATGTTACATTAAAATTATGTTTTATTAAAAGTAGGTATAGTTAAAATATGTATAGTAAAATATATACAGTAAAAATAATGTAGTAAAATATGTATAGTAAAATATATACAGTAAAAATACATGTAGTAAAATATGTATATTAAAATATATGTATAGTAAATATATATAGTATTTATAGTAAAAATATGCACAAAAAAAAAAAAAAAAAAAAAAAAAAAAAAAAAAAAAAAAAAAAATATGCATAATAAAATATATATAGTAAATTATGTATAGCGAAAATATATGTATAATAAATATATATGTTAAAAGTATGTATAGTAAAAATATGTATAGTTAAACATGTACAGAAAAAATTATGTATAATAAATAGATAGGGAAAAAATGTATAGTAAAAATATCTGTAGTAAAATATGTAAAATCCCACAAAGGGGTATAGTGCTAACTAGATATAGAATAGAAAAAGCCATCGATATATAAGGTCCCGGTGTATTCTTGACTGGGAAAAGCGAATTTAAAAAAAAAAAAAAAAAAAAAAAAAACCTAACCTACCTAACCTAACCTAACCCCTCAACGTGAAAACCGGGGCCCGCCCATCGGTTTAAAATTGTGGAAATATTCAACTTTTTGTTGAATTTTCATTTGTGTTGTGTTTTTTCGCAATTAACTCCGGAAATAGATCGACGACCCCCACTTTTTTACTGTGAGGGTGCGGCTCGGGAGACCCATCTTTTGAGCCCCCCTCTATTTTACGACGAAGGTGGGAGGGTAATCGACTTTTTTCGGAAATCAGGAACCGCCAGGTGTGATCCGACTCTCCAAAGCATGACATACCCCATATTGTGAAGATTGCAGTGCGGACAAAGCCAGTGATTTTTATGTGGAAAAATTGGAACCCTATTTAGGACACTAGAGAAACCAAAACATTTAAAAATTTTCACTACTTAAATTGCTATAAAATCGGAACGGGATCGACGACCCGTTTTTATCCTGTGGGAGGGTGCGGCTCGGGGGGGCCCATCTTTTGAGCCCCCTCTCGGATTTTTGCGGCTCTCCCGGGGAAAGGGTATTACGTTTTTTTCCGGAAACCACGTGCCACGAGGTCCCTGATCCCGGGCCCGTAGGGATATCGTGTGAAAGTGTGTTTTGTGCGGGACAAATTTGTGGAACCAAACTGCCTCGATACAAACCGTGAGTAGAGTGGTTTAGAAACTATGCAATAAAAACTTTACAAATTTTAATTTTCATCCAGACACTTTTTAAGGTGAAACCCACCCCTAAAAATTTTTCTAGGGAGTGACAGTGAGAGAGGGCTAAAAACCTACCTTTTGACACCTCAATTGGAATTTTCGGGTGAGAAACCACCAAGATATAGGGCCCGAAGTCATAACACTTTAGTCAAAAAATCATTTCTCGGGGTTCTCAAAACGTGAAAAAATTTACAACCAAACATAAAACCAAACATAAAACGGGTTGATAACGGTGGTTGGTTTATTAATCTAGAACCAAGGGGACTGAGCGTCCCCAGTTCGATTCCTGCGGTGAAAGATTTATATAAAAATTAAAGACTAAAGTAAAACCAAAAATTTGTGAGGGGTTCGATTCCCAGATAAGGGAAAACAAAAGTAGCGTTCTTCGCTGCTTTTTATAGTTTTAATTAGGATAAGTTAGATAAGATAGCATAAGTACGGGCATATCCTAATTCCCCCTTCTCCCCTTACATCACCCCATCCCCCTCTAACTCTTCCCCCAGGGCACCTGGGACCCCCCGAGTTGGGGTTCGCTTGAACCGGCTAGGGGGACCCCAGGTGCTTCACCCGCCAACTCCTCTTCCCCCCTTTTTCCCCTACCTCACCCCCTTCTGTAACTTCTTCCCGGGGCACGTGGACCCCCGAGTTTGGACTCGTGTGAATCAGCTCGGGAGCCCAGCTGACTGTCCGGGTTTGTACCCTTCCCCCACCCAGCCCCTACCTCACCCCCTCTATACCAACCCTCCCAGAGCACGCGACCCCGAGATTGACTCGTCTGTGAATCGCTCGTGGAGCCCAGCGACTGGCGGTCTGTACCCTTACCCCACCCATTCCCTTACCTCACCCCCTATACCAACCTGTCCCTTGAGCACCTGGACCCCCCGTGCTTGGGCTCTTTGAAACGGCAGGGGAGCCAGACGTGCATCCCGTCAACCTATTACCGGCCCCCTTCCCTTACCTCACCCCCAACCTTTCACTTTGTCCCCAGAGCACCTGACACCCCGAGTTTGGGCTTGTTTTGGACCAGCCCGGGAGGCCAGTAGCTTCCCCCCTCACCCTTACCTCACCCCTCTCTTTCCAACTTGTCCCCAGAGCACCTGGACCCCCCGCGTTGGTTTGTTGAACCTAGCCCGGGAGGCCCGGAACTTCCCCCCTCACCTTACCTCACCCCCCTTTTTCCTACCTCGTACCTGGGGCACTAGACCCCGTGTTTAGGCTCAATGAACCGCCAGGGAGTCACAAACACATGGCCGCGCAGTTTACGCCGACCACACCAAACGCACCCCACGAAACCCCTCCCCCTCTCCCCTCACTTTTTTACCTCACCCCCCTCCCCCTAACTCTGTCCCTGGGGCTCCTGGCATCCCGAGTGGGTCTTTTATCGGCTCGAGGGAACACAATCGATTGGCTCCGGCCGTTTTCCCCTCCCTCCCCACATTACCTTCCCTCCTTTTAACTTTGCTCCCAGCGGCAACCTGGACCCCCGAGTTTGGGTTCACTGACGGCGCGGGACGCCCAGTAGACTGGATCTTCCAGCTCATTAGATTGTAAAATTTCTAATTTAATTATTTTTATTTTAGTACTTTTTTGTGTTCGACAATCCTGCATGAGCAGGACATATATTAAGATTATAATAGAACAGAAAGTAGCGTTTGCTACTTTATATTAGTATAAGTAGATTTAAGACAGGCGCACACTTCGCCCCCACACTAATGTTATTTTATTTTTAATTTATCTTTATTAATATAGAACCTCTTCTGACGAGTATAGCTTTTGTTGGCTTGTCATGTGTTTTTTGACCGTATTTATGAACAATTTTTAATTTTAAATTGTTTCTATACCTTATTTTTACCTATACACGACACAGGACCCCCTTTACAGGTCAAATTCACACTTTACAACTTTGACAATTTCCCCGATTAAACACACATCAACAGGAGTCACCATCGTACACCCGCGACCTCCGGTACGACCAGGGAAAACCAACTACGCCGTCACCCCCAGTCCCACTACACAACCGCCAAGCAGCGCGGGACGCTGCCAAAAACATTATCAGAAGACCAAACACAAAACGGAGTCGCTCGAGAACTTAGAGACTTACAAGAAGCAGCAACAAACCTATGCGAGATCTCGGCGACCAGCTCCTCCAGGGACTGAGGAAGATCTTCGAAGACATACCTTCGGAGTCTCCCAGTATCCACAAAATGCGAAGGAGACATAAAACAGTTCCTGGAGGAGCAATACGATAAGGGATTGAGAATGGTCTTCGAAATTAATACCGACGTAGTGCATTAGACGAAGAGAGAAAGCCGAAGCCGAGAAAAAGAAAAAGGCAGCGAGGGCGCCTCAAGGACCTCACCGTCCAAGTGGGCATTCTGGACGTTCCTCAGAAACTGGGGGAGATGGGAGGCGCGCTCGACAGAGCGATCGGTGAAATGCGAGCGAACCATTCAAACCGATCTTGCAGGGAAGGACGTCAGTGCCAACGCCGGTTGCCCGGACCTGCTCGCAGGAGCGCCGGGACAGGATCGAGGACGCAAGCGGAGGGGGGAGACCAACGGCCAACATCGTCGAGGACGAACCCCATTGCCCTCTTAGGGATCTTGTAGTTCAGGCGTTTGCCGGAGAGGTCGTGTCGCGACTAGGCAAAAATCGCTATGAGGTCGCCAAAGGACTGAAGAGTGCCAACTGGCCCGAGTACCAGTCCTAAAGACATACGCCCAGCGCCGCAGCAGCCAAGGCCTGCATACGCCCTGCACTCACTCGGTGGCGCGTCACCCTGGAGGGAAACCAGGAGACCGCGGACGAGGTCCTCACCAGCAGTAAAAGGGCGGTAGATGCTAGAAGCACCGGGCTTAGGTCACCAAGGTCTGAAAGCGTAGGAACCAAACTATAATTTTGGGCTGTGACACAGAGTCCTTTTTTTTTTCTCTTTCACCTAAGCAAAGTCCCCCCCCCCCCGTCAAACAATGGAGAGCCGTGGGGGCAGGATTAAGTCGCCCCCATTATGAAAAACAAAAATCGTTAGTAGTCCTAAAGGATTGTTATTACATGGAGAGCGAGGACGAGACTTGGTGGGGCGATTCACGCCAAAACAAGGAAATGTTCACGGGCCACATGAAGAGGAGCGAAATAGATATCAAATTTAAAAAGCGCAACAAAAAAAACCCGAAGACGAAGCAAATAATCCTTCAGTAGGTCACAGTGTTGGCCAGAGGATGACAGAGCTGGAGCCCTCTATCGGGACCTGCAAAGGGTCAGAGTCGGGGACCCGTCTCCGCTCATCAATGCACTAGGTGCCGGCTTACGGACACGGATCGGAAATTTTGCACCGAGAGTGTGGACAGATGCAGTCCACTGGCGTGAGGCCGCATATGCGCGACAAATGCGCCGGACCTCATTGCAGGCAACGAACCGCAGTGCTGCAACTGTTCGCGCTCTGGAGGCTGCGGAGGACGACCACAAACGCTTTCAGTGTTGACTGCCCGGTGCGGGAAAGTGGGATTATACCTGGCCCGGGCAAAACAACCATACGCCTAACCACACACAACACCTACACACAGCCCACAAAACACACAGGAACAAACAGAGACATACCAAATTGAAACACACAAAAACATAAACACAACAGATACACAGAAGCATTATGAGATACATGATGGTATCAGTACCAGGAAACACAAACAGACCCCTATACAAACATGAAACACACAAAAACTAAACACAAACAGATACCAAAATGTATATTAAATATACACGATGGATCAGTACACGAGCACAAACACCACACACGAACACTAACAAAGAAAAATCAAGCTATGAAAAAAAAAATAGGTTAAGAAACTGTCATAAAATATATATAAAATATAAGTATAATATATGTTATGCATAAATAAAAGCGTTTTAAATATAAGGAAAGACACCAAAAGCAAACAACCAAACCGCAAATACAACTGTAATATTAGTAATAAAATAAATCAGATACATTATGTAAAAATAACTAGAAATGTAAAAGTAAATAACAAAGTATAAATGTAAATCAAAAGAAATAGTACAGCCTATAGAAATAGTATATAGTAATAGTACATACTAAACAATAGTAAACAATAGAAATAATCAGATACATTATGTAATAAATAACTAGAAATGTAAAAGTAAATAACAAAGTATAAATGTAAAACAATAGAAATAGTACAGCCTATAGAAAAAAGTATATAGTAATAGTACATACTACACAATAGTAAAACAATAGTAAACAACAGAAATAATCAGATACATTATGTAATAAATAACTAGAAATGTAAAAAGTAAATAACAAAGTATAAATGTAAAACAATAGAAATAGTACAGCCTATAGAAATAGTATATAGTAATAGTACATACTACACAATAGTAAAACAATAGTAAACAACAGAAATAATCAGATACATTATGTAATAAATAACTAGAAATGTAAAAGTAAATAACAAAGTATAAATGTAAATCAAAAGAAATAGTACAGCCTATAAAAATAGTATATAGTAATAGTACATAGTAATAAAAAAAAAAAAAAAAAAAAAAAAAAAAAAAAAAAAAAAAAAAAAAAAAAAAAAAAAAAAAAAAAAATTAAAAACAATAGTAAACGATAGAAATAGTATATAGTAACAGTGTATAGTAATAAATAATGTGTAGAAATAATGTATAGTAAATATAAGAGCAGTAAAAAAGGTAGTAGCGAAACTCCCATCCAAGGGATAGTGTGGATACATTACATAGATTAGGCATATAGTGTTAGTCTACCAAGGTCCCGGTGTTTCCATGATCGGGGAAAAGCGCTATAAAAAAAAAAAAAAAAAAAAAAAAAAAAAAAAAAAAAAAAAAAAAAAAAAAAAAACCTAACCTAACCCAGTCCCGTGCGAACTGTGACCGCGAAGCGCCACGCTTTTGACACGCTCCGGGCCTTAAAAATCATTTTGGTGGTATAAATCGTGAAAAGTGTATAGTGTTATACACCAAAAGTTCCGCGTCGCGAGACCTACTCAACGGTGAAAACCGCGCCGCGATCGGTCTAAAATTGTGGAAGATATTCAACTTTTTGTTGAATTTTCAGTTTTGTGTTTGTGTTTTTCGCGATTAACTCCGGAAATAGATCGACGACCCCCAACTTTTTTACTGTGGGAGAGTGCGGCTCGGGGAGACCTATCTTGTGAGCCCCCTCTCATATTTTTACGACGAAGGTGGGGGGAGTAATCGACTTTTTCGGAAATCAGGGAACCGCCAGGTCCCTGATCCAGGACGCCTCCAGAGACAAGTGACATACCCCATATTGTGAGGATTGCAGTGACGGACACGCGAGTGATTTTTATGTGGAAATTGGACCATATTTAGGGACACTAGAGACCAAAAACATTTTAAAAATTTTCAACTGACTTTAAAATTGCTATAACTCGGGAACGGGATCGACGACCCCCGTTTATTATCCTGTGGGAGGGTGCGGCTCGGGGAGGCCCATCTTTTGAGCCCCCTCTCGGATTTTTGCGGCGTCTCCCGGAGAGGATATTACGTTTTTTTCCGGAACCACGTGCCACGAGGTCCCTGATCCCGGTCCTGTAGGATAATTTTGTGACAGTGTGTTCTGTGCGGGACAGTGCAAGGAACCAGGAACCGTCTCGATAAAAACTGTAAGTAGAGTGGTTCAAAACTTATAGACTAAAAACTTTTTAAAATTTCGACTATATTCCAGACACTTTTTAAGGGTGAAACCCACCCCTAAAAATTTTTTAGGAAGTGCTAACGAAAGAGGGCTAAAAACCCTATCCCGTGACACCTCACACGGAATTTTAGGTTGTGAAACCACCGAGTTATAGACCCCCAAAGTCTATAAACAAACTTTAAAACATTTATTTTAAGGGATCACACGGGGTTCTCATATAGTCGACATAACGATAAATTAAACGTTAAATTTTAATTTGAGGGTTGAATTAAGTGTTAAATTTTAATTTGTAGGAAAAATTAAACGTTTAATTTTAATTTGTAGGATAAGTTAAACGTTAAATCACTAGTTATACGATTAAATTTTTAATTTATAACATATTTTTAATTTATAAGTTTAATTTTATGTTGATCTAAACAGTTTTAGGACCGGGCAATCCCCCCTATTAGCCCCCTCCCCAATCCTCGCCATACGACCCCCCCCCCTCCCACCGTCTTACCTCACCCCCTCCAACCCTAACTTAGGCTTTAAACCACTTGGACCCCCGTGTTTGGGTTCATCTGAACCGGCAGGGGGAGCCCAACAGTTTGACCCCTCCAGTTTTTCTCCCCCCCCCAACCTTCTTCCTACGAAATCCCCTCCCCCTCCTTACCTTTACCTCACTCACGTCCTCACGTCCTAATTCCGGCTGTGGGACAGTTGGACCCCCCCGTGTTTGGGTTCATTTGAATCAGCAGGGGGGGCCCAACAGTTTGGCCTCGTCAGAATCTTCCCCCCCACCAGCCCCCCTCCCCAGCCCAAATCCCCCCTCCAACCTTCTTTGAACAAAATCCCCTCCCCCCTCCTTACCTCACCCCCTCAAAACCTAACTCCGGCTGTGGGACACCTAGACCCCCCCGTGTTTGGGCTCATCTGGACCGTCTCGGGGGACCTAGTAACTTGGCCCCGTCAGAATCCCCCCTTCTCCCGCATTCCCCCCCTTCACCTTCCCAATCTTCAAATTTTCTTGTAGGAGGCCCAGACCCCCCGTGTTTAGGTTCATTTGAACCGCCAGGGGGTCACAAACACATTGGGCGCGGCAGTTTACGCCAACCACACCAAACGCCACCCCAAGAAAACCTCCCCCCTCTCCACCTCCACTTTTTTACTTCACCCCCCCTTCTCCTAACTTTGTCCCTGGGGCTCCTGGGCCCCCCGAGTTTGGGCTCATTTTAATCGGCTCGGGGAACCCAATCGATTGGCCCCGACAGTTTCTCTCTCCCCCCCTACCCTACTTTCCCCACTTCTAACTTTGCCCCTAGGGCGCCTGGACCCCCCGAGTTTGGGTTCATTTGAACCGGCTCGGGACGCCCAGTGGATTGGCTCTGTTGGTTTTGTAATTCATTATTTTATTTTATTTTTTCTTTATTTTAAATCTATTTCTTTATTTTAAATTAAGTTAGACAACCCTGCTGTGCAGGACATATATAGTTTAAGCACACAAAGTAGCGTTTTCGCTACTTTAAGCTAGAATAAGTACTTTTAGGACAGGGCATACCCTGCCCCCCTACATTATTTTATATTTGAATATTTATTGACAATTGAACTTATTGTTTATACTTTGGTTTATTTTATACTTTTACACTAGACACAGACCCCCCTTTACAGGGTCTAAACAATAAATTTACAACTCGACAACTTTCCCCGATACCACACATACACACCCAAAAATGAGCATGCACCGCACGCCCACGACTTCTGGAGCTGCTAGGAGACCCATCACTCCCAGCCCTCCAGCAACAACCGCAGCAGCGCAGGACGCTGCGAGGACCTTCATAAAAAGGCCAGAAGCAAAACGTAGGTCACTCGACCAAATGGACATCTACAAAAAGCGGCAAAACAGCTACGCTGCAATGTCGAGTGACCAGCTCCTCCAGGAGTTGATGAAAACCTTCGAGGACATACCCTCGAAGGTTCAAGAGTATCCCCAGATGAGGCGTGACATCAAACAATACCTGGAGGTGCAATCAGATAAGGGCATACGAGCACTATTCGAGCTAAGCAACCGTATGCAGAAGTCGGAAATGAAGGTCCAAAAGAAAGGGAAACCACCAGAACCCTGACGTCCAATGGGCAAGATGACGTCTTTACGAGATTGGGAGAGATGGAGGCGGCGCTGACAAAGCGTATAAAGGAAATGGAGCGGGACCATTCAGACAGACCTACAAGACCTAGAGGTAAGTGCCGATACCCGAGGCTCCGACATGGTCGGCAAGATCGTCGACAAGCTCGAAAGAGCTATGGATGGTGGTGAAATTATCAAGGACACCATCAAGGAGCCTTGTCAACGGTATTGCCGAGGATGTCGCTGCAACCAAAAACGAGATAAAAGAGGCCGCGAAAGGACTGATGTGTGCCAATTCGGCCCCGGTACCAGTCCTTAAGACATACGCTAGCGCCGCTGCAGCAAAACCCGCCCACAGCCCGGTACTTCACTCGATGGCGGTCACCCTCGAGGGTGGTCTGGAGACCGCAGACGAGGTGCTCGCCAGGGTGAAGAAGGCGGTCGACGCCAGAGGCACAGGCCTAAAGATCAGCAAGGTGCGCAAAGCTAAGAACCAGACCGTCATACTGGGCTGCGACACAGAGGAGGAGATGCGTAAGGTCAAGGACAGAATTGAAAGTCGTGGGAGTGGGCTGAAGGTAGCGCCCATGAAGAATAAAGACCCCCTGGTCGTCCTGAAGGATGTTTTTGTGGAGGGCGACGACGAGGACACACTCAAGGCGCTCTATGCCCAAAACAGCGATATCTTCATGGGCCTACCCGAAAAGGACACAGAAATAATTATAAAATATAAAAAGAGAACAAGAAACCCCAAGGCGGTGCATATGATTCTTCAGGTGGGGCCCATGGTATGGCGGAGGATGACGGAGGCTGGAGCCCCTTTACTTGGACCTTCAAAGGGTCAGGGTCGAGGACCAGTCTCCGCTCATCCAGTGCACGAGGTGCCTCGCATATGGGCATGGTCGAAAATTTTGCACTGAGAGTGTGGACAGATGCAGCCACTGCGGAGGACCGCATCCTGCGCGAGAAATGCGCAGACTTTTATTGCGGGTAGTGAACCGCGGTGCTGCAACTGCTCGCACTCTGGGTTGCAGAAAACAGACCACAACGCGTTCAGTACCGACTGCCCAGTGCGGAAGAAATGGGACTACCTGGCTCGCGCAAACACGGCTTACGCCTAAAACACATACACAAATAGGACATTACAAAACACGTACACACAGATACAAAAACACACAAAAACACAAAAATGACATACACAAACACGAAGCACACGACAACACGAACACAAACCGATCTACGGAATGTATATTAAATATACACGACTATATCAGCACAGTTACACACAAACAGAACACGACGCACGCAAACTTTAAAAACACGACAACACAAACACATTGATATACAGACTGTATAATGAATACAAGAATATATCAAAACATAGACACTTATACAAAACACAACATGCAAACACAAAACAGCTACTCAGAAAAGAAGTATAAAATAAAACTAGCATAAGAAACAGTCAATAAATATATAAATTAAATGTATATATTTTATTGCCTAGGTCAAATTGTTTATATTTATAAATCTGTAAAGAACTGACACACAAATAAAAGTAAGCAAAACAAACATAAAAATATTATAAATTATCATAGATAAAGTAAATATATACCGAGGTAAGAGCTATAGATATAAAAATAGAATTAAGAAAAAGGAAAATGTAAAATGGATATAAAATATAATAGGTAAAATAGATAGATATAAGTAGATAAAAATTAGTAACGTTGAATAATAACGCTTTAGCTGTTACAAATTAGATCATAAACATAAGTATATATCAACTAGAAACTAGAAATAGAATTAAGAACAGGAAAATGTAAGGTATAAATAGATAGATAGAATAACAAATATATGAACAAAAATGTAAAATTAAAGTATAGTAGTAAAACCAAACTGTTACAAATTGGATCATAAACATAAGCATATATCAACTAGAAACTAGAAATAGAATTAAGAACAGGAAAATGTAAGGTATAAATAGATAGATAGAATAACAAATATATGAACAAAAATGTAAAATTAAAGTATAGTAGTAAACCAAACTGTTACAAATTGGATCATAAACATAAGCATATATCAACTAGAAACGTAGAAATAGAATTAAGAACAGGAAAATGTAAGGTATAAATAGATAGATAGATAGATCGATTATTTATACCTTACATTTTCCTGTTCTTAATTCTATTTCTAGTTTCTAGTTGATATATGCTTATGTTTATGATCCAATTTGTAACAGTTTTGTTTTACTACTATACTTTAATTTTACATTTTTGTTCATATATTTGTTATTCTATCTATCTATTTATACCTTACATTTGCCTGTTCTTAATTCTATTTCTAGTTTCTAGTTGATATATGCTTATGCTTATGATCCAATTTGTAACAGTTTTGTTTTACTACTATACTTTAATTTTACATTTTTGTTCATATATTTGTTATTCTATCTATCTATTTATACCTTACATTTTCCTGTTCTTAATTCTATTTCTAGTTTCTAGTATGTTTATGATCTAATTTGTAACAGCTAAAGCGTTATTATTCAACGTTACTAATTTTTATCTACTTATATCTATCTATTTTACCTATTATATTTTTATATCCATTTTACATTTTCCTTTTTCTTAATTCTATTTTTATATCTATAGCTCTTACCTCGGTATATATTTACTTTATCTATGATAATTTATAATATTTTTATGTTTGTTTTTGCTTACTTTTATTTGTGTGTCAGTTCTTTACAGATTTATAAATATAAACAATTTGACCTAGGCAATAAAATATATACATTTAATTTATATATTTATTGACTGTTTCTTATGCTAGTTTTATTTTATACTTCTTTTTCTGAGTAGCTGTTTTGTGTTTTGCATGTTGTGTTTTGTATAAGTGTCTATGTTTTGATATATTCTTGTATTCATTATACAGTCTGTATATCAATGTGTTTGTGTTGTCGTGTTTTTAAAATTTGCGTGCGTCGTGTTCTGTTTGTGTGTAACTGTGCTGATATAGTCGTGTATATTTAATATACATTCCGTAGATCGGTTTGTGTTCGTGTTGTCGTGTGCTTCGTGTTTGTGTATGTCATTTTTGTGTTTTTGTGTGTTTTTGTATCTGTGTGTATGTGTTTTGTAATGTCCTATTTGTGTATGTGTTTTAGGCGTAAGCCGTGTTTGCGCGAGCCAGGTAGTCCCATTTCTTCCGCACTGGGCAGTCGGTACTGAACGCGTTGTGGTCTGTTTTCTGCAACCCAGAGTGCGAGCAGTTGCAGCACCGCGGTTCACTACCCGCAATAAAGTCTGCGCATTTCTCGCGCAGATGCGGTCCTCCGCAGTGGCTGCATCTGTCCACACTCTCAGTGCAAAATTTTCGACCATGCCCATATGCGAGGCACCTCGTGCACTGGATGAGCGGAGACTGGTCCTCGACCCTGACCCTTTGAAGGTCCAAGTAAAGGGCTCCAGCCTCCGTCATCCTCCGCCATACCATGGGCCCCACCTGAAGAATCATATGCACCGCCTTGGGGTTTCTTGTTCTCTTTTTATATTTTATAATTATTTCTGTGTCCTTTTCGGGTAGGCCCATGAAGATATCGCTGTTTTGGGCATAGAGCGCCTTGAGTGTGTCCTCGTCGTCGCCCTCCACAAAAACATCCTTCAGGACGACCAGGGGGTCTTTATTCTTCATGGGCGCTACCTTCAGCCCACTCCCACGACTTTCAATTCTGTCCTTGACCTTACGCATCTCCTCCTCTGTGTCGCAGCCCAGTATGACGGTCTGGTTCTTAGCTTTGCGCACCTTGCTGATCTTTAGGCCTGTGCCTCTGGCGTCGACCGCCTTCTTCACCCTGGCGAGCACCTCGTCTGCGGTCTCCAGACCACCCTCGAGGGTGACCGCCATCGAGTGAAGTACCGGGCTGTGGGCGGGTTTTGCTGCAGCGGCGCTAGCGTATGTCTTAAGGACTGGTACCGGGGCCGAATTGGCACACATCAGTCCTTTCGC
Source organism: Arctia plantaginis (assembly GCA_902825455.1). Classification (NCBI taxonomy): domain Eukaryota; kingdom Metazoa; phylum Arthropoda; class Insecta; order Lepidoptera; family Erebidae; genus Arctia; species Arctia plantaginis. The sequence goes on from CADEBD010000596.1 coordinate 14,068, forward strand.
GGCCTCTTTTATCTCGTTTTTGGTTGCAGCGACATCCTCGGCAATACCGTTGACAAGGTCCTTGATGGTGTCCTTGATAATTTCACCACCATCCATAGCTCTTTCGAGCTTGTCGACGATCTTGCCGACCATGTCGGAGCCTCGGGTATCGGCACTTACCTCTAGGTCTTGTAGGTCTGTCTGAATGGTCCGCTCCATTTCCTTTATACGCTTTGTCAGCGCCGCCTCCATCTCTCCCAATCTCGTAAAGACGTCATCTTGCCCATTGGACGTCAGGGTTCTGGTGGTTTCCCTTTCTTTTGGACCTTCATTTCCGAACTTCTGCATACGGTTGCTTAGCTCGAATAGTGCTCGTATGCCCTTATCTGATTGCACCTCCAGGTATTGTTTGATGTCACGCCTCATCTGGGGATACTCTTGAACCTTCGAGGGTATGTCCTCGAAGGTTTTCATCAACTCCTGGAGGAGCTGGTCACTCGACATTGCAGCGTAGCTGTTTTGCCGCTTTTTGTAGATGTCCATTTGGTCGAGTGACCTACGTTTTGCTTCTGGCCTTTTTATGAAGGTCCTCGCAGCGTCCTGCGCTGCTGCGGTTGTTGCTGGAGGGCTGGGAGTGATGGGTCTCCTAGCAGCTCCAGAAGTCGTGGGCGTGCGGTGCATGCTCATTTTTGGATGTGTATGTGTGGTATCGGGGAAAGTTGTCGAGTTGTAAATTTATTGTTTAGACCCTGTAAAGGGGGGTCTGTGTCTAGTGTAAAAGTATAAAATAAACCAAAGTATAAACAATAAGTTCAATTGTCAATAAATATTCAAATATAAAATAATGTAGGGGGCAGGGTATGCCCTGTCCTAAAAGTACTTATTCTAGCTTAAAGTAGCGAAAACGCTACTTTGTGTGCTTAAACTATATATGTCCTGCACAGCAGGGTTGTCTAACTTAATTTAAAATAAAGAAATAGATTTAAAATAAAGAAAAAATAAAATAAAATAATGAATTACAAAACCAACAGAGCCAATCCACTGGGCGTCCCGAGCCGGTTCAAATGAACCCAAACTCGGGGGGTCCAGGCGCCCTAGGGGCAAAGTTAGAAGTGGGGAAAGTAGGGTAGGGGGGGAGAGAGAAACTGTCGGGGCCACTCGATTGGGTTCCCCGAGCCGATTTAAATGAGCCCAAACTCGGGGGGCCCAGGAGCCCCAGGGACAAAGTTAGGAGAAGGGGGGGTGAAGTAAAAAAGTGGAGGGGAGAGGGGGGAGGTTTTCTTGGGGTGGCGTTTGGTGTGGTTGGCGTAAACTGCCGCGCCCAATGTGTTTGTGACCCCCTGGCGGTTCAAATGAACCTAAACACGGGGGGTCTGGGCCTCCTACAAGAAAATTGAAGATTGGGAAGGTGAAGGGGGGGGATGCGGAGAAGGGGGGATTCTGGCGGGGCCAAGTTACTAGGTCCCCCGGGCCGGTCCAGATGAGCCCAAACACGGGGGGTCTAGGTGTCCCACAGCCGGAGTTAGGTTTTGAGGGGGTGAGGTAAGGAGGGGGGAGGGGATTTTGTTCAAAGAAGGTTGGAGGGGGGATTTGGGCTGGGGAGGGGGGCTGGTGGGGGGGGAAGATTCTGACTAGGCCAAACTGTTGGGCCCCCCCTGCTGATTCAAATGAACCCAAACACGGGGGGTCCAACTGTCCCACAGCCGGAATTAGGACGTGAGGACGTGAGTGAGGTAAAGGTAAGGAGGGGGAGGGGATTTCGTAGGAAGAAGGTTGGGGGGGGGAGAAAAACTGGAGGGGTCAAACTGTTGGGCTCCCCCTGCCGGTTCAGATGAACCCAAACACGGGGGGTCCAAGTGGTTTACAACCTAAGTTAGGGTTGGAGGGGGTGAGGTAAGACGGTGGGAGGGGGGGGGGGGGTCGTATGGCGAGGATTGGGGAGGGGCTAATAGGGGGGATTGCCCAGTCCTAAAACTGTTTAGATCAACATAAAATTAAACTTATAAATTAAAAATATGTTATAAATTAAAAATTTAATCGTATAACTAGTGATTTAACGTTTAACTTATCCTACAAATTAAAATTAAACGTTTAATTTTTTCCTACAAATTAAAATTTAACACTTAATTCAACCCTCAAATTAAAATTTAACGTTTAATTTATCGTTATGTCGACTATATGAGAACCCCGTGTGATCCCTTAAAATGAATGTTTTAAAGTTTGTTTATAGACTTTGGGGGTCTATAACTCGGTGGTTTCCCAACCTAAAATTCCGTGTGAGGTGTCACGGGATAGGGTTTTTAGCCCTCTTTCGTTAGCACTTCCTAAAAAATTTTTTAGGGGTGGGTTTCACCCTTAAAAAGTGTCTGGAATATAGTCGAAATTTTAAAAAGTTTTTAGTCTATAAGTTTTGAACCACTCTACTTACAGTTTTTATCGAGACGGTTCCTGGTTCCTTGCACTGTCCCGCACAGAACACACTGTCACAAATTATCCTACAGGACCGGGATCAGGGACCTCGTGGCACGTGGTTTCCGGAAAAAAACGTAATATCCTCTCCGGGAGACGCCGCAAAAATCCGAGAGGGGGCTCAAAAGATGGGCCTCCCCGAGCCGCACCCTCCCACAGGATAATAAACGGGGGTCGTCGATCCCGTTCCCGAGTTATAGCAATTTTAAAGTCAGTTGAAAATTTTTAAAATGTTTTTGGTCTCTAGTGTCCCTAAATATGGTCCAATTTCCACATAAAAATCACTCGCGTGTCCGTCACTGCAATCCTCACAATGTGGGGTATGTCACTTGTCTCTGGAGCGTCTGGATCAGGGACCTGGCGGTTCCCTGATTTCCGAAAATAGTCGATTACTCCCCCCACCTTCGTCGTAAAAATATGAGAGGGGGCTCAAAAGATAGGTCTCCCCGAGCCGCACCCTCCCACAGTAAAAAAGTTGGGGGTCGTCGATCTATTTCCGGAGTTAATCGCGAAAAACACAAACACAAAACTGAAAATTCAACAAAAAGTTGAATATCTTCCACAATTTTAAACCGATCGCGGCGCGGTTTTCACCGTTGAGTAGGTCTCGCGACGGCGGAACTTTTGGTGTATAACACTATACACTTTTCACGATTTATACCACCAAAATGATTTTTAAGGCCCGGAGCGTGTCAAAAGCGTGGCGCTCGCGGTCACAGTTCGCACGGGACTGGGTTAGGTTAGGTTTTTTTTTTTTTTTTTTTTTTTTTTTTTTTTTTTTTTTTTTTTTTTTTTTTTTTTTATCGCTTTTCCCCGATCATGGAAACACCGGGACCTTGGTAGACTTACACTATATGCCTAATCTATGTAATGTATCCACACTATCCCTTGGATGGGATTTCCGCTACTACCTTTTTTACTGCTCTTATATTTACTATACATTATTTCTACACATTATTTATTACTATACACTGTTACTATATACTATTTCTATCGTTTACTATTGTTTTAATTTTTTTTTTTTTTTTTTTTTTTTTTTTTTTTTTTTTTTTTTTTTTTTTTTTTTTTTTTTTTTTTTTATTACTATGTACTATTACTATATACTATTTTTATAGGCTGTACTATTTCTTTTGATTTACATTTATACTTTGTTATTTACTTTTACATTTCTAGTTATTTATTACATAATGTATCTGATTATTTCTGTTGTTTACTATTGTTTTACTATTGTGTAGTATGTACTATTACTATATACTATTTCTATAGGCTGTACTATTTCTATTGTTTTACATTTATACTTTGTTATTTACTTTTACATTTCTAGTTATTTATTACATAATGTATCTGATTATTTCTGTTGTTTACTATTGTTTTACTATTGTGTAGTATGTACTATTACTATATACTTTTTCTATAGGCTGTACTATTTCTATTGTTTTACATTTATACTTTGTTATTTACTTTTACATTTCTAGTTATTTATTACATAATGTATCTGATTATTTCTATTGTTTACTATTGTTTAGTATGTACTATTACTATATACTATTTCTATAGGCTGTACTATTTCTTTTGATTTACATTTATACTTTGTTATTTACTTTTACATTTCTAGTTATTTATTACATAATGTATCTGATTTATTTTATTACATAATATTAGCAGTTGTATTTTGCGGTTTGGTTGGTTTGCTTTTGTTGTACTTTCCTTATATTTAAAACGCTTTTATTTATGCAATAACATATATATACTTATATTTTATATATATTTATTGACAGTTTCTTTACCTATTATTTTATTTCATAGCTGATTTTTCTTTTTAGTGTTCGTGTGTGTGTTTGTGCTCGTGTACTGATACCATCGTGTATATTTAATATACATTTTGTGTATCTGTTTGTGTTTATGTTTTTTGTGTGTTTCATGTTTGTATATGTTTCTGTTTGTGTTCCTGTACTGATACCATCATGTATACTCATAATGCATTCTGTGTATCTGTTTGTGTTTATGTTTTTGTGTGTTTCATGTTTGTATATGTCTCTGTTTGTGTTCCTGTGTGGTTTGTGGCTGTGTGTAGGTGTTGTGTGTGGGTTAGGCGTATGTTGTGTTTGCCCGGGCCAGGTAATCCCACTTTTTCCGCACCGGGCAGTCAACACTGAAAGCGTTGTGGTCGGTCCTCCGCAGCCCAGAGCGCGAACAGTTGCAGCACTGCGGTTCGTTGCCTGCAATGAGGTCGGCGCATTTGTCGCGCAAATGCGGCCCTCCGCAGTGACTGCATCTGTCCACACTCTCGGTGCAAAATTTCCGACCGTGTCCGTAAGCAAGGCACCTAGTGCATTGGATGAGCGGAGACTGGTCCTCGACTCTGACCCTTTGCAGGTCCAGATAGAGGGCTCCAGCCTCTGTCATCCTCTGCCAAACACTGGGACCTACCTGAAGGATTATGTGCTTCGTCTTCGGGTTTTTTGTGCGCTTTTTAAATTTGATATCTATTTTCGCGTCCTCTTCAGGTAGGCCCGTGAACATTTCCTTGTTTTGGGCGTGAATCGCCCCAACCAAGTCCTCGTCCTCGCTCTCCAGGTATACATCCTTTAGGACTACTAACGGATTTTTGTTTTTCATGGGGGCGACTTTTAATCCGCCCCCACGGCTCTCAATTGTTTTCCGGACTTTGCTTAGTTCCTCCTCTGTGTCACAGCCCAAAATTATAGTTTGGTTCCTCGCTTTCCGGACCTTGGTGACCTTAAGCCCGGTGCTTCTAGCATCTACCGCCCTTTTTACTCTGGTGAGGACCTCGTCAGCGGTCTCCTGGTTTCCCTCCAGGGTGACCGCCACCGAGTGAAGTGCAGGGCGGTAGGCAGGCTTGGCTGCTGCGGCGCTGGCGTATGTCTTTAGGACTGGTACCGGGGCCAGGTTGGCACTCTTCAGTCCTTTGGCGACCTCAACGATTTCTTGCCTAGTCGCGACGACCTCTCCGGCAACGCCGCCGACAAGATCCCTAAGGAGGGCATGGGTTCGATCCTCGACGATGTTGGCCGTTTGGTCTCCCCCATCCCTTGCGTCCTCGATCCTGTCGGCGATCCTGCCGAGCAGGTCGGTGCACCGGTCGTTGGCACTGACGTCCAGTCCCTGCAGATCGGTTTGAATGGTTCGCTCCATTTCACCGATCCGCTCGGTCAGCGCCGCCTCCATCTCCCCCAGTTTTCTGAGGACGTCCTCATGCCCATTGGACGGTGAGGTCCTTGAGGGCGCCCTCGCTGCCTTTTCTTTTTCCTCGGCTTCGGCTTTCCTCTCTTCGTCTAATGCCACTACGCGAGTATTAATTTCGAAGACCATTCTCAATCCCTTATCGGATTGCTCCTCCAGGAACTGTTTTATGTCCCTTCGCATTTGTGGATACTGGGAGACTCTCGAAGGTATGTCTTCGAAGATCTTCATCAGTCCCTGGAGGAGCTGGTCGCCCGAGATCTCAGCATAGGTTTGTTGCTGCTTCTTGTAAGTCTCTAAGTTCTCGAGCGACCTCCGTTTTGTGTTTGGTCTTCTGATAAATGTTTTGGCAGCGTCCCGCGCTGCTGCGGTTGTGGTAGTGGGACTGGGGGTGACGGGCGTAGTTGGTTTCCTGGTCGTACCGGAGGTCGCGGGTGTACGATGTAGACTCATGTTGATGTGTGTGTAAATCGGGGAAAATTGTCAAGTTGTAAAAGTGTGAATTTGACCCTGTAAAGGGGGGTCTGTGTCGTGTATAGGTAAAATAAGGTATATAACAAATTTAAAATTAAAAATTGTCAATAAATACGGTCAACACAATGGACAAGCACAACAAAAGCTATACTCTGTCAGAAGAGGTTCTATATTAAAATAAAGATAAAATTAAAAAATAAAAATAAAAAGTAGGGTGGGGGCGAAGTGTGCCCTGTCTTAAATCTACTTATTACTATATTAAAGTAGCAAACGCTACTTTCTGTTCTATATAATCTTAATATAGTTCCTGCTCAGCAGGATTGTCGAACACAAAAAAGTAATAAAATAAAATAATTAAATTAAGAAATTTTAAAATAATAAGGAGCTGGCAGAGCCAGTCTACTGGGCGTCCCGAGCCGGTTCAGGTGAACCCAAACTCGGGGGGTCCAGGTGCCCTGGGAGCAAAGTTAAAAGGAGGGAAGGTAATGTGGGGAGGGAGGGGAAAACTGCCGGAGCCAATCGATTGTGTTCCCCGAGCCGATTAAAAAGAGCCCAAACTCGGGGAGCCCAGGAGCCCCAGGGACAGAGTTAGGGGGAGGGGGGGTGAGGTAAAAAGTGGAGGGGAGAGGGGGAGGGGGTTTCGTGGGGTGGCGTTTGGTGTGGTCGGCGTAAACTGCCGCGGCCAATGTGTTTGTGACCCCCTGGCGGTTCAATTGAGCCTAAACACGGGGGTCTAAGTGCCCCAGGTACGAGGTAAGGAAAAAGGGGGGTGAGGTAAGGTGAGGGGGGGAAGTTACTGGGCCTCCCGGGCTGGTTCAAACAAACCCAAACTCGGGGGGTCCAGGTGCTCTGGGGACAAGTTGGAAAGGAGAGGGGGTGAGGTAAGGGGTGAGGGGGGGAAGCTACTGGGCCTCCCGGGCTGGTCCAAACAAGCCCAAACTCGGGGGGTCCAGGTGCTCTGGGGACAAAGTTAAAGGTTGGGGGTGAGGTAAGGGGAAGGGGGCGGGTAAATTAGGTTGACGGGATAGCACGTCTGGGCCTCCCCTGCCGGTTCAAACGAGCCCAAGCACGGGGGGGTCCAGGTGCTCCAGGGACAGGTTGGTATTAGGGGGTGAGGTAAGGGAAGGGGTGGGGTAAGGGTACAGACCCGGCCAGTCAGCTGGGCTCCCCGAGCCGATCCAGACGAGTCCAATCTCGGGGGGTCCAGGTGCTCTGGGGAGGGTTGGTATTAGAGGGGGTGAGGTAAGGGGAGGGGTGGGGGGAAGGGTACAAACCCGGACAGTCAGCTGGGCTCCCCGAGCTGATTCAGACGAGTCCAAACTCGGGGGGTCCAGGTGCCCCGGGAAGAAGTTACAGGGAAGGGGGGGTGAGGTAAGGGGAAAAAAGGGGGGGAAGAGGAGTTGGCGGGGTGAAGCAACTGGGTCCCCCTAGCCGGTTCAAGCGAACCCCAACTCGGGGGGTCCAGGTGCCCTGGGGGAAGAGTTAGAGGGGGGAGGGGGTGAGGTAAGGGGAGAAGGGGGAATTAGGATATGCCCGGTACTTATGCTATCTTATCCTAACTTATCCTAACTTAAAACTATAAAAAGCAGCGAAGACGCTACTTTTGTTTTCCCTTATCTGGGAATCGAACCCCTCACAAATTTTTTGTTTTACTTTTAGTCTTTAATTTTTATATAAATCTTGCACCGCAGGGGAATCGAACCTGGGGACGCTCAGTCCCTTGGTCTAGATTAATAAACCCAAACCACCCGTTATCAAACCCGGTTTAATGTTTGGTTTAATGTTTGGTTTGTAAATTTTTTCACGTTTTGAGAACCCCGAAATGATTTTTTGACTAAAGTTGTTTATAAACTTCGGGGCCCTATATCTTGGTGGTTTCTCACCCGAAAATTCCAAGTGAGGTGTCAAAAGGTAGGGTTTTTAGCCCTCTCTCACTGTCACTCCCTAGAAAAATTTTTAGGGGTGGGTTTCACCCTTAAAAAGTGTCTGGATGAAAATTAAAAATTTGTAAAAGTTTTTATGCAATAGTTTCTAAACCACTCTACTCACGGTTTGTATCGAGGCAGTTTTGGGTTCCACACTTTGTCCCGCACAAAACACACTGTCACACGATATCCTACGGGACCGGGATCCGGGACCTCGTGGCCACGCGGTTTTCGGAAAAGACGTTGTATCTCCTCCAGGAGACTCCGCAAAAATCCGAGAGGGGGCTCAAAAGATGGGCCTCCCCGAGCCGCACCCTCCCACAGGATAATATTGTGGGGTCGTCGATCCCGTTCCTGAGATAAACTGTTTTTTATGAATGTCACTTAACACTAAAATTGTTTTTGGTCTCTAAAGTCCCTGAAAATGGTCCAATTTCCACACAAATTTCACTTCCGTGTTCGTCACTATAACACCTATTGTTTGCACAGTGTCACTAAGCACTAGGGATCCGGGATCAGGGATTTCGTGGTTCCCTGATTTCCGGAAAAAGACCAATAACTCCCCCGGGGCTCGTCACAAAAATATGAGAGGGGGCTCAAAAGATAGGTCTCCCCGGGCCGCACCCTCCCACAGTAGAAAAGTTGGGGGTCGTCGATCTATTTCCGGAGTTAATCGCGAAAAACACCAACACAAAAATGAAAATTCAACAAAAAGTTGAAAATCTTCCACAATTTTAAACCGATTGCGGCGCGGTTTTCACCGTTAAGTAGGTCTCGCGACGGCGGAACTTTTGGTGTATAACACTATATACTTTTCACGATTTATACCACCAAAATGATTTTTAAGGCGCGGAGCGTGTCAAAAGCGTGGCGCTCGCGGTCACAGTTCGCACGGGACTTGGGTTTTTTTTTTTTTTTTTTTTTTTTTTTTTTTTTTTACGCTTTTCCCCAGTCAAAGATACACCGGGACCTTATATATCTTATACCTATTGTTATTCTATATTCTAATTTACACTATACCCCTTGTGGGATTATGCACATATTTTTACTGGTTATATTTTTACTACAGATGTTTTTACTGGTTATATTTTTTAACCGGCCGAATTTCCTTCCCGGTGCACATTTTTTGCGGTGAATTCCAAAAATCCCGCAAAAGGGAAACCCGGGGCGGGAAGGCCCGGGAGGACGACCCCCCACCGGACCTGATCCCCGGGCCGGCGAACCGGGCGGCGGGGGCGCGCTTACCTGCGCCTCATGGCCCCCTGAGTGTGGCCGGGGGGGGCGGGGGGGGTTTCCCCCTCCCCCGCATTATTTGGGCCGGGCCGCGAGGGGGGGGCGTCCGGGTGTGCCGGACGTCGCCTAAAAGAGGAAAGATCAGAAAGGGGCCCGAAAGGGGGAGGGGCCCCGGGGGCGGGGAGGGGTCCAGAAGGCGAAAACCCCGGGACCCCTCCTACCCCTGGAAGGGGCAAGGGGGGCCACCGGGGGTTTTATTTGGGTTTCGAGGTCCCCCACACCCCCCGCCGAACGGAGCCCCGGCGGGGTGAGGGGTCCGGGGGGATTTCCACACGTAAAAAAAAAAAAAAAAAAAAAAAGGTTTTTTTTGTCGGGGGCTCCCACCATAGCCCGCCATCTGCGCGTGGGGGCCCCCTGGCGGAGAACAGTGTCCCGGGGTGGGGGGGTTTGCTGGGGGGTTGTCTTTGCCATCTCCAACGCTTCCCAACCCCTACCCTGGAGTTGTTTTCCCGGGAGGCTTCTAAAATCCCATCGCGGCCCCCCCTACCTCCGCGTACGGTAGGGGCATCGGGGGGTAATTTTCCACCCCCGGGGACGTGCGGTCCCTGGTCGGGCCAAAATCTTCGTGCGGTTTTTCCGCCGGGATCGTCTTTGGGACCGCTCCTTTTGGAACATGGCTACGACTGGGTGCTGAGAGGCAGCTCCCGTCGGGGGGCCGACTTGACGTGTTTGCGGACGACACGCTTGTTCCCTGCCCGGGGGACTCGCACAGGGGGCGACGTTGTCCCACGGCTGCGGTGTCACAGGGGTAAAACCCATCCGGCGCCTGGGCCTGGAGGGGGCCCTAAAAAAGTCGGGGGGCCATGGTTTTTTTCAGGGCCCCCGACGTGCCCCGGCGCCGGGTCACCATCGTGGTGAGGGGGGCCCCCGGGGATGCTTTCGATTCCACCTTTAAAGTATTGGATTGGTGCTCGACACCCCGAGGGGAAAATTGGGGCCCCATTTTTTCCCGGCGGCGGGGCCGCCCAAGCTGAGGGGGTTCGGGCGGGCGCGCTTTAAACTTTTCCTTCCCCAAATTTGGGGGGGGGTTGGGTGCCCAGCGCCCGCCTGAGGGGGTTTTTTACGGGGGAATCGTGGGGCCCTTTGGCCCTGAAATGGGGCCCCCTGTTTGGGCGTTGGGCATACCCGAAACTCCCCCCTCCCCAAATTTGCGAAAAACCGAAAGGGGGCGGGGGCCGTCAAAAGTCTTCCGCGGTTTCGCACGATTTCCTACGAGGGGGTTTTGCGTCCTGGCCGGATCCCCGCCCGGGCCCGGGAGCGAAAGAAACCCCGGGGGTCTTATACCGATGGCGCGAGGAAGAGGGGGCCCGGGTGGCCCGAGGCCGGTCAGCGGAATATCGCGCTCCCGCCGAGGGGAGCTCCTTCAGGTCTTGGGGGGGAAATGGGGGGCAAGGTTTCCGCCCCTACCGCCGGCCTCGCTACCGTGAGGCGACCCCGGCCCGGGTCTCGACGACGGGGCTCGGGAAAAGGGGCACGGCTCCCGGGTCGTTTAGGTGACGCGGGGTGTTTGTCGGGGCAGGGGCCTGTTTTCCCGGCAATACCGGGTTGCCCCCAAAGCCCAGGAGCCGGACCCCTCGGGGGCCACCACTGCGTCCATTGCGGGAGGACAGGGCGCAACACACGCTCGCCGAGTGTGTAGTTTTGGGGGGAGCAGCGCCGTACCCCTCACAAATAAGGGTAGGAGGCACTGTCGCTCCCCGGCCGTAGTGCGGGGGATGGCCCGGTAGCGCAGAGTGGGGGGGGACCGTGGGTTTCCTTCTGCGAGGACGTGATGTCGCAAAAGGGAAACGCGGAACGGGGAGGGTAGTCTCGATTTTCCTTTCACCCGGCCGCAAAAGGCGCCCCCGGGCGCAAGGAGGGGGGGCGGAAAACCCCCTTTTCCGGCCCCCATGAAGGGGTCCAGGGGCAAAGAGATTTGGGGGAAAGCCCCCGCCCCCTATCCTTTTGGACCCGAGGCGGGGGGCGCGCGAGGGTGTCGGCGCGGGGCCTTTTGGGGGGCGAGGCCCGGTGTATTTTAAAAACCCCTCATTTCCCCCCCTGCAGGAGACGGGGCCCCGGGACGACCGGGCCAGCACTAGTGTGGGGCTGCGGAAAAATTTTGGGGATTCCCGCGGCCCCGCGCGCTTGGTGGGGGAACACCGGGGGGGTTTTTAGCCGGTAAGGCCCGGGCACGCCCCTCCGCCTTTCCCCCCTTTTTAACACCCTAGATGTTTTTCTAAAAATCTAAAATTTACAAATCTACCCCCCTATTATGTAGATTGGGACTTTTTCCCAAATTTCGCGCTTGTAGTGGCTTCCCGGTTTCCCTAAGAAACTTTTTTTGTTTTAAAACTCCCTATCCCTTTTAATTTTACATTTTTGTTGTTATTCATCTATCTTTTTTATACCTTACTTTTTTCCGGTTTTTAAATTCTTTTTCCCTATTTTCCCATTTGTTTAAAATTTTTAGGGTTTTATGACCCAAATTTTGAAAACATTTTTTGGTTTTTCACTACTATATTTTAAATTTTCCCTTTTTTGTTCATATATTTTTTAAATTCTATCTTCTATTTATCCCTTTAAACCTTTTCCTGTTTTTAAATTCTTTTTTCTATTTTTCTATTTTATATATACTTATGTTTTTTGTCTAATTTGAAACAGCAAAAGCTTTTATTATTCAACGTTTAAAAATTTTTTCAAATTTTATATCTTCTTTTTTTACCTTTTAAATTTTTTTTATATCCTTTTTAAAACATTTTTCCTTTTTTTTTAAAATTCTTTTTTTTATATCTTACCCCTCTTACCTCGGTATTTTTTTCCCTTTACCCTATGATAATTTTAATTTTTTATGTTTTTTTTTTGCTTACTTTTATTTGTGTGCCCTTCTTTACAGATTTTAAAAAAAAACCCAATTTGGGACCTAGGCAAAAAAATATATACTTTAATTTATATATTTATTGACTGTTTCCTATTCTATTTTATTTTATATTCTTTTTCTGAGTAGGGTGTTTTGTGGTTTTTTCAGTTTGTTTTTTTATAAGTGTCTATGTTTTGATATATTTTGTGTATTCATTATACATCTTTTATCAATGTGTTTTTGTTTTTCCCTTTTGTTTTAAAATTTTTCCCTGCGTCCCCTATTCTGTTTTTGTGTAACTGTGCTGATATTTCGTGTATATTTTAAAATACATTCCGTAAATCTTTTTTTGTTCGTGTTTTCTGTGCTTCGCTTTGGTATGTCATTTTTGGTTTTTTTTTGTGTTTTTGGGAGCTGTGGGGTACGTGGGTTTTTTTTAAAGTCCTATTTGTGTAGGGGTTTTAGGGGTAAGCCGTGGGTTTTTGCGACCCCCGGTGTCCCCCTTTTTTTTCCCCACAGGACTTCGCCCCCTGAAACGTTTTTGGTCGGTCCCTTCCCCAGCCCAGATGTGAACTTTGCGCCTGCGGTTTTGTTACCCCCCGTAACTCGGGGGGCATTTTTCGCGTAAAATGGGGTTTCCCCCCCGTGACCCGCACCTGTCCCCCACTCTCGGGGCAAAATTTTCCCCCGTGGGCCAAACGTAGCACCGCTTGCTTGGGTGAAACCCAAAACCCGGTCCCCCCACCCTGACCCTTTGAAGGTCAAATACAGGGGTCCAGCCTCCCTCATTCCCCGCCAAAAGGGTTTTTCCGCACTTGGGGTTGACGTGTTTCGCGTTCGGGGTTTTTTTTTTGTTTTTTATTTTTATTTCTTTTTTTCCCCCCCTCTTGTTCCCGGAAGGCCCATGAAGATCTCCCTATTTTTGGGGGGTGAAGTGCCTTTTGCAAATCCTCATCTTCACCAAACCACGTAACGTCCCTTTTAAAAATTTTCAGAGGATTTTTTTCTTCATGGGGACCAACCTGTAGTCCCTTCTCCGCACTCTCTATCCTTTCTTTTTAAACTTTCCATCGTTCTACTGGTCCCCCGCCCAGGAAACATCCCCGGTTTCTTGGGCCCTTTTTAGCTTTGTTTTTTTTTTTGGGGGCCGGGATTTCTTAGCGTCGACCGCCCTTTTCACCCTGGGCGCACCTCGTCCGCGGGCTCCTGACCACCCTCGGAGGTGGGCCGCCATCGAGGGGGGGAAGTCTGGGCGGTATTTGGGGTTTTGGGTGCTGCGACGCTGGGGGGGTAGGATTTCGGCGCCTTGGCTGGAAATGTAGCCGGGAATTTTTCACTCTTTATCCTTTCGCGAAACCCTCGAGACTCCTTCCTTTTTTTTTTTGCACATCGGCATCCTCCAATATCGACGGCCACCTTTTAAGGAGGCCGAACGTGCGCTCCCGACCCCTCGTCTTTCCTTCCAACCGGGCCCCTTTAGTCTCCCCAAGCTTTTCCCTCGATTCTGCCCCAAGGGCGGAGCCTCGCGTCGGCACTAAAGTCGATCCCCTTTGGGGTTCTTTTTGGGTTTTGTTCCATCTCGTTGATTCGCTGCGTCAGCGCCGCCTTTCCCTCTCTCCCCGCCTTTTTAGGGCGTCCCCCAGGGCCCCTCGGCCCCCCCCTGTCCTTAAAGGGGGCCCCTGCTGCTTGGCCTTCGGGTTCTACCTCTGTATTTTGGGTGGGTGACTCGAAGGCTAAAACCTTTTTCCCCTTTTAAACTGGCTCTCTTTCCCCCAGGAACTGTTTTATTTTCTCTCCTCATCTGAAAGGGGATTCGAGGGTTTTAGGGTGGTAAATTTTCCCCGAACATATTCAAACAGGGCCCCCGGAGGGGCTGATCGCCGGGGATAGCGTATAGATGTTTGCTGCTTCTTGTATGCCTCCCTGTTGTCCAACGATCTCCGTTTTTAAAATTTTGGCCTTTTGATAAAGGGTTTTTGCAGCGTCCCCCGCTGCCCGCCGGGTTTCGGGGGTAGGAAATGGATGGGGGGCAGAGCAGGTCTCCTGGCCGTACTAGAAGGGCCCCGGGTGTTTTGCATACTCAAATTTTTTGTAAAGTTGGGGTGTGTGTGTCTCTTTGGAAATTTTTTCATTTGTTTAAATGGATTTTTAACCCCCGTAAAGGGGGGGCTTTTTTCAAGTTAAAAAAATTAATATAATGAATTTAAACTGGGAAAAATGGCGATTTAATATTATATTGCCCATCAAAAAGGCCCATATACAAAAACAATCCCCATCCCAAAAACCCGATATTCCCCTACACAGAGTCGTTTTTTATCTAATAAAAATTTAAAATTTTTTAAAAATTTTGCTAAAACCCATTTCCCAAAATAAATTTCCGAGCGCTACCCTTTTTTTCTTAAAACCCATTAGAACCTGCACAGCAAAGGGGTTTTCCCGGCACAGAAATTTAAAAAAAAATAAGTTTAAAAAAAAAAAAAAATGAAATAAAAAAAATAAAATAACTTAAAGGGAGGAAAAGTCGGGGGGGGTCTACTGGGGGTCCCGACCGGGGTTTAGTGAAACCCCCCCTCGGGGGGGCCAGGTGCCCTGGGGGGAAAAATTGGAGTTAAGGGAAAATAAGGGGGGATTTTGGGGGGGAGGGGAAAAACTGCCGGGGCCCAAAATCGATTGGGCTCTCCGAGCCGGTCAGAAAGAGCCCAAACTCGGGGGTCCAGGAGCCCCAGGGACAGAGTTAGGGGGAGGGGGGGTGAGGTAAAAAGGGGAGAGGCGAGGGGAGGTTTTCGTTGGGGTGGCGTTTGGTGTGGTCGGCGTAAACTGCCGCTGCCAATGTGTTTGTGACCCCCGGGCGGTTCAAATGAGCCTAAACAACGGGGGTCTGAATGGCCCAGGTACGAGGTAAGGAAAAGGGGGGTGAGGTAGGTGGGGGGGGGGCTACTGGGCCCCCGGGCTGGTTCAAAAACCCAACTCGGGGGGCCCCGTTGCTCTGGGGACAAGTTGGAAAGGAGGGGCATAATTTTAGGGTGGAAACTCGCGAAATCGCAACGGTTTTTCTGAAAACCAAGCGGCCGCGGGATCGCCCAAAATTATAATTATAGTGGATATTGACGCTCATAAAACGATAGAGACAAGTGTGACGAACACGGTGATGTGATATTTGTGAAAATCGGATTTAAATTGTGGATTTTATAGACTAAAAACAACTTTTAAGATAGTGACTTTTATAAATAAGTGTAACTCGGGATTTTTATAGGGGACCCCCCGTTTTTATCCTGTGGGAGGGTGCGGCTCGGGGGGCCCATCTTTTGAGCCCCCTCTCAGATTTTTCCGGTAACTCCCGGCAAAGTTATTACACTTTTTCCGGGAGCCCGTGAGAACCCCGCGGGCACGAGGTCCCTGATCCCGGTCCCGGGGAACACTTGTGTTGTGCAGTTCTGTGCGGGACGGGAAAGCACGACAAGGATTTTCAAGGACGAAAACCGTGAGTAAAGTGGTTCAAAAATTATAGACCGAAAACTGGTAAACTTTTATACAGTGAAAAAACTTTGAACGTTCCCACTAAAACGACTTTTTAGGGGTGAAAACTACCCCTGTGCGTAAACATAGTGTGTGTGCTTCATAGGCTATTAAGTTGCACGAACATAGACACCCCTCCCGATAAAATCGAATAACAAATAACGCCCTAGGGCGATTTTTTGCCAATTTGGGCGGGGCCAGGGGTTCCCCACGAGGCGGCTGTACGCGGGGGTTGTCCGGTCCATGGCACTTTATGGTGCACCGGTGTGGGTGGCGGCTCTGACCGCCCCGAATAGGGCGCGCCTCTGGCGCCCCCAGAGGATATTGGCGGTCAGAGCCATACGCGGATACCGCACGGTGTCCACCGAGGCGGCTTGCGCCTTGGCCGGAACACCCCCGGGGGTTTGGAGGCGGAAGTGCTCGCCGAATTTTATCGGCGAGTGGCTGATTTCCGGGCGGAGAGCGGATTTCGCCTCCGCCCGAAGACGTGCGCGAGGGGCGCGAAGCCGCTCGCCGAGCCACTATGGTGAGTGGTCGTTCCGGCTGGAAACTCCACGCGCTGGCTTCGCCGCGTGGAGGCTCTCCAGCCGGTCATCGCCGAGTGGGCGGGGCGGCAGCACGGGACCCTTTCCTTCCGGCTGCCGCAGGTGCTTTCCGGGCACGGTTGCTTCGGAAAGTACCTGACTCGGTCGCTAGGAGGGAATCGAGTCCCGCTGCACACTGCGACTGCGGTGAGGATTCGGCCCAGCACACGCTGGCGGTTTGCCCCCCTTGCCATTTTTTTTTTTTTTTTTTTTTTTTTTTTTTTTTTTTTCCCCTTTTTTTTTTTTACGTACACCTCCGATGCTGTTCGGAGCCTATTCTACGCTAGTCAGTCCATACATACAATTTCTCGCTGTTGCTACTTCTCGTAATTTCATTCCGCATACCACAATTCACTCTGTATTCCTTTGTCCAGTGGGATTCCTGTAATTCTAACTAAGCTTATTTTTATTTTATTTAGTTTCGAGCAGGTAAGTAATTTTTTCAAGACAGTTTTTATTTTACACATTAATACTATTGTTATACTAATAATTCTAGTTTCTCAGTGCTTGACACTTTGACATTGATACTTATGCTATACTTTTTATTTTACATCACTTTCGACTAAACAAACTTATGACAACTTTTAAAATTTTACAAAATTTTTATACTATACAGCTTACACTCTACTTACTTGCTATCTTTTCTATATGGTTAACAACAATAATATAATATTATTTTGTAACATATATTCTTAAACTCTATTCCCTTTTTTTTACTATTTTTAATTATTTCTGTACAGTATTTTATGAACAAGTTTCTATTTTTACTTTCCACTATTTTATTCAAATTTTCAATTTTTAATTTAGTATCTATTGCCCGTTCGACGTCAAAAACCCCTGCCTGTCGAAGGCAGGGCACTCCACGATCAGGTGGGGGGACCGTTTCGTCCGACATTCGGGTCACAATGCAGTGGGTTTTTTTTCTTT
>CADEBD010000597.1:0-22305 GCA_902825455.1 Arctia plantaginis
AATTTATTAGATCGAAATAGGTCTGTAATTTTTCACAAGATGCTTTCGCAGATTTAATATAGGCACCACTAAGCCTCTTTCCACTTACTCGGAAAGGTGCCTTCACACATGGATTTATTAAATATTAATTGAAGAGGGTACGCTAGAGCTTTTGCGCAGCGCTTAATGAAACAGGAGGTATACCATCGCTGCCCGCACCTTTAGTCTCATCCAGTGCCTTTAAGTCTCTGTATATTTCCTGGTTGGTGAACTCCAAATTACACATTGTGCCGATGTTATAACTGAATTCGTATACATAACGCTATGCTATTTGAGGGTTGATTAAAAGCCTGCGCGAAATTTTCACTAAACATGTTACAATATCATCTCCATCTTTTGCTATCTTATTATGTGTTGCATTTGAGCTGGATATACTACTACCTTTTCTCTTACTTTTTACAAACGACAGAAGAGTTTAGGATTTCTCGTAATCAAATTTTCGATACTATCTTATATTTCTTGTAGCATGTCATTCTGAGCATTTTGCAATCCTCTCTAAGTTGTTCAAAATGTTCCAAATCTAACGGATTACTATACTTTTTAAAGCGAGTGTGGTATTTGTATTTTTCTTTAAATAGACTTTTTTAGATCACGTGAGTACCACGGTGGATATCTTTGTTGTAATATTTTTTTCAGGGGGATGGTGGTTGATATTATTTGTTTTAATTTGTTGTAAAATACATCCACCATTTCGTTAACTGAAGAGCAAGCTTCGAAATCGCTTGCCCATTGTACAGACATTATGCATCCAATACCTTTTCATAGTCGTCTTTGAAAAGTTGGGCTTAACAACGGCTTTCCTTTCCAACTGGCAATCTGTTTGTAACGTAAGTAAAATTCAACTGCGGGTGCAAAGGATCCTCTTTGATATACCTAAACTACAACGCGTGATATTTCTACAGTTGATTACTCAATATGAGGTCCAAGATTCTAAGTTTACTATTTAAATATGGTTGTATTGGTTTTAAAGCGGTAAAAGACATAAAATTTGTGAATATGGTATGTGTGTCAGTATTTTTGCACTCCGGATTCAAATATTGTGACTATTGTCCATAATCCATGAAATGTTACTAAGATTAAAATCTCCTAAGATTAAAATGTTATTTTGTTATTTTTTATAATCTTTTGTCCATTTTTTTATTATCTCAAAAATATCGTGTTAAATTTGGGTTTTTTGGAAAGTATACCCCCCGTTAAAAATTTTTCGTTTTATTTTTTAAAAGAATGTCTAAAACTCACCCTAAATCTCAACCTCACTCTCAAAGATGTTAAGCCTGCATGATTTTAGATGCTTAAATAGAAACCATACTCCCCTCCGCCCTTTTTTAGTGTTTATTTACTTGTTTTCCGATCCGCCTATAAACGTTTATACCTATCTCAAAAAACTCTGAGTCACAGAACCCCGCCGCGAAACCCAAATCTCCAAAATTTACGAGTATCATATTTTATGTATCGATACCCCTGTCAAAACTTTTTCAACAGTTTTAATTTTTAAAACCCCGCATTTTGATAAAAAAAATGAGTAAACTTTAAAATGTAACATAACGACAACGAAAACTGCAAAAACAATTAATTCAGTTACTTTTTTTAAAATTTAAAAAAGTCCCCCCCTTTAATTTTTTTTTTTTTTTTAAAAATTTTTTAAAATTTATCCAAACTTTTAAATAAGGACGTTTGTGTGGCCCTCGTTTTTTCCTAACAAGATTTTTTCCATTACGGCCCCAAATAAAAATTTTGTTTTCCCTAGCTCTCTTCCACGAAACCCCGGGCCGCCGCATGGAGTGCTTTTTTTTCACTGTTAGGTGTTCGCCAACATATATATTTTAAAGGGGTTTTCCGTTTGGCTATCCCGGTGCTGGTTTTTTAATTTTTCATGGGGCTTCCCTTCCTGTTGTTTTTAAAAGCTGGGGCAAAAACTCTCACGTGGGACGGGGCTCCCAACGGGATAAGTACGATGAGGCCTTTTCCCTTTAAAGGGGTCCTTTTAAAAATTCTAGTGCAGTGTAATTTTTCCCGTAGCCCTTTCATATCGCAGTTAATAACTTACTAAGCTGTATTACATTGGTTGGGTTTTTTTTATTTTTTTTTCCGGTACGCATTGTATTTCTAAATTTTTTAGCCCCAAACCTATTCTACTATCTAAGCCTTCCCCAAGGGTTGTTGAACAGCTTCTTGCAAGCAAATTTTTGCCCTTTTTTCGAGGTTTTGTATTTTCTTGACTTTTTTTTCAAGCATAGCTCTCATCTCTTCAAAATTGTCGTTAAAAAAGGCGATTTCCTAAAGTCGTCCACAAGTTCTGATATTTTTTTTAACTTTTCCCAAAAAAACCTTTCCCGGGTGCACCCTGTATCTCCTGTTTTTAATCTCCCGAAAAAGTTTTCCCCTTTTACCTGAATAATTGTGTCAGCATTCGTTTTGGGTTTTGGGGAGATGTTATAACGCTGTTCTTTTTTCCCGGGTTTTTATTTCGACGTCGAAAGGGGACCTTTTTGCAGTTTTGGTGGGCTCTCGAGTCGAGCAGGGGCGAACGGGTGTGTCCCCCCTTTTTGGGTTTTTTAAATTTCGGCAGCCAGGGCTTTCCCAACTCCCCCTTTGTTTTTAAGCTATACTCTTAAAAAACCCCTTTTTTTTGGCAAAATTTGCAAATAACCCAAAACGTCCCCGAGATTACAACAAGCATTGCAAAAATTCCCCGCTTTTTAAAAGGGATTTAACGCCACCCAATTCTTTGTTGACATGTTTGCTTATTCAAAACAAAAGGCCCAAAATTTTAAAAAAAAAATGCGTGCAAAACAAGCGGTTTCCCAAAAATCGCACAGTGGGGAAGCGATATTAAAACCCCTTAAACGTTTTTTGGTCTAACGCGGGAAACTTTCATGGGGATTTCACATGAAAAGGGCCCAAGCGCCGGGGAAAACCGAGTCGCTTATGCTTTTCCCGGGGAACCCGTTTTTTTTTGTTCACCTTTTTTGAAAGCCAGTTTTTTAACGATTGTTTTTGAAATGTTGTTTTAATAAAACCTTTCCAACTTTTTTATCACTGTTGATAATTTCAATGCACTTGAAACTGTTTTTTTCCGTAAATACCCATCTCAAAAGGTTTAATATTTCACCCTTAAAATCAAAAAATGAAATTAATATAGGGGCCCAAACCCGTAAAAGGTTTTGCTTGGGTTTTTGTTTCGCCCAATTTAAATTTAAATCAATCACGATTTGCCTCTGGTGGGGTCAGAGATTTGGGATTTTAAAAATTCTTTACCCACCAGAGAAAGCTGCACCCGAAAAAGTAAACCAAACTTTTTAAATTCAGGATCAAAATACTAAATACGGCCCTTAATCATTAATAAATAACATAAAAAATATAAAAAAATAATAACAAATAGGGTCATTCTCTCTCATACGCGCGCGCGTGCACTTGGAGTGCGCCCTATTCGGGCTCCCAGAATTATGGAGAAACATAATTAACGACGATTTTTTTTAACTTTTATCCAAAAATAAAATAGATGTTTAGCAACTGATATACTACAAATATGGGGGAGAAATTTTTAAACGGAAGTCGAGATTAAAAGGGAAAAGGGAATTTTTTAATGCCTGTCTTTAAGGAAATCCAACGAAAAGGTGATGATAAAACAGGAAAATATTAAGGATGTCATCAAGGCGTTTGGAAACGGATCCTTTAATCAGCCAATCTTTGTTGCAAAAATTTGAATCTTTTTGCCCCCGGGTACTTTTGTTATGTCGATGTCCCCGCTTACTAAAGGATATTAATGTTTTAAAAATAAATTACATAAATTAAAGTAGTCATGTAAAAAATGGACTTAAAAATTATAAAAAGAATCCTAAAAAGATTTACAGGAAATTGACTTATAGGTGAAAAACTATGTGAGTAAAATAGTGAACCCCAAAAATCGTGCGAAAAGGATGAAAAGGGTTCCCAAAGAGTGTCACACAAAAGAATATAGAAAGCCGTCAATTGGTAATGTTATTGCTATCCAAAATGATTTGCAAAATTTTGGGGGCCGGTATGCGAAGAGAAAACGCATACCAGACGGACAGTGGGGCGCGCTCCCAGACTTATCGTCATATCTTGCACAAACGGCAGAATTTTAAAAACCCAAACACAACAAAATAAATTCAAAAAAGATTATATCATGAGGATGGCTTCACCTTAGTGCAAAAAAAAGCGTCCCCGTTAGAAATATGCGTGGTACCGCGACATTTCGGGTAAGCTTCTAGTGGGGAAATGCATGCGCGATATATGTATCGCGTTTTAAAAATTCAAAAACCCACAGAGGGTATTAAAGAACACTTCACCAGGGAAAGGACTGTGTTGAGTTCAGTTCTTACCAAAAAAGGAAACTAATTTTCGTTCTTTTAAAAAATTTTGTTAAAACATAAATTAAAAAATTTTTAATAAAATTTCTGCAAACGGCGTTATATTCAGGCTGTTTTCGAGAGCGCTCCTGGGCGACGCATGAAAAATAAAGAAATTTAATATACTTTTTTTAGGGATAGTAAATGTCCGGGTAACTATGTTGTCTTTTAATTAAAAAAGCCTAAAAGATCGGTGCCCGGGTTGGGCAATTGTGCTGGTGGGGATTTTATTGCACTTCAAGAAACTTGGGTTTTTACTCCCCTCAAATTTAAGTTTTATGCACATAAGCATTTCGGTTTAGTCAAAGTCATCTGAAAACCCTGGAAAGGGCGTTCTTAGGGGGCCCGTACGGCGGTTAGGTTTGTATAAAAAATACAATTTAAAAAGGAAAACGTTGTTGATCCCTAATGATAGAATCGGGCGATACAAATTATGATGCCCAGTTTTCTTTTCTTAATTTTTAACGTATTTTTACCAAACAAAAAAAAAAAATTAAAAATTTGAATGATTTTCCTGTTGTCTCGCTAGTGTAAAACTATGATAAGGTAGTGACGTATCTTTGTATATCGGGGAGATTTTAATGCGACCCAGACTTTATTTGGTCAGGAATTTTAACTTTTGTGCAAGAAAGCCCTAACTTGCGCAGACGTAAGTTTTTGGGGTAAGTTTCCTGACCCCACACTTTTCTCAAGCGGGCCACATAAGTCTTAGATGGCGGGATCACTGTGTGGTGACGGGCGGGGTTTTGATACTATACGGTAAATTGAGGTTATGTATGACGTTTTTACTTCTGATCCTTTCCACGGGTATTGTGTTGACATACGATTATATCACTTATAGTATTCAGTCTAGTCTATACAATCAGCTTGAAAACAAATAAAAGTAGCAGGGGCTAATCTATAAAAACGGCAATATATTTTTCTGAATTTTGTGATACAGTTTTAAAAAAATAATGATTCAAAGTACCGTGTACACTGTGAAAAGGGAAAAAACGTGTGATAGATTACAGCCACTATCATTCATTGTATTTATATTGCAATATTGTAATATTTTACAGAAAAGTGCGATGCAATTGCTAAATCGGGCTTGGTGGGCGTAATAACCAAAAAAAATTTTTTGGGGGTGGGAAATTTTTACGTTCGCAGTGCTATGCGGACGCGAGGGCTCCTACAATAAGGGGTGAATCTGGCCCGTCCGGGGGTGAGTTTTAAACAAATATTAAACCGCAAACTATTTAAAAAAAGTTAAAAAGGGGCCAAAAGGAAAGAGGAAAATATAAAAAATGGTAACTAGCCACTCATTGCAAATAAAAATTTTATTAAAATTTTGGGAAAAACGTAAAAAAATCTAATTACAAACAGGGAAACCACCCAAAATTTTGTGGCGGGGCTGCTAGATCCTAAGCGGGTTTCCGACATTTTTTTCACACTTTTTTTGGGGTTTAGCCAGTGCCGGATTCCAAAGTGGGGGTGGGGCCAGTGAGATTGGGGGGATGGGTGGTGACTCATCCAACCATCGGATATTAAACAGGGACTAAGACTAGAACGTGGTAATCTCCAGGGGATGTAAATTTTAGTAAGAAAATTAATATATCCGGTGATTTATTCACTATAAGTTTGTTCGCTGTTTTAAATTTTTGCATTCTTTTTCTTATTTACCGCAACACTGATGCAAAAATTGCGTCCTTTATTTGAACAAAACAAGAATCTCAGCTCTGCTTCAACTACAGGCCCATCTCACTTGGTACAATCTTGGAAAAATATTTGGGGCGCTTTTGCGCCTACACTGGGAAAAAAATAGGGTAATAAGCCCATTTTGGGTTTTCGTCGGGGCTATCGCAGATATGGCAATATGTGTTTAAAATACCGGTTGGTACTACACAGATCGCAAAAACCTCGTAATTCTTGCTTTCTTGACTGAGTATGCTTTTAGAAATTTTTAATATTGTGAGGGGAAATATATAACTCTGCGTCCCTAAAAATGTGGTGAAACTTTTAAAAAATTGGACGGAAACCATCTAATAGCGTGAAATGGGGTAATCAATGTCGGATAAATTTAAGGGGTGAAATGTTTCCCAAAGGGGGGGTTTAAATTCGCCGGACCTATACAACATATACATGAACGGGGGTTTTTGGGGGGTTTAAGGGTGGCGTCGGGGTGCATATTGGCGGTACGTGGGTTTAAAAACCAAACTTCGGACATATGGTTTTCCCTTTTCTGCCCCTCTAATAAACGGGAAAGCGTAACTGAAAGATTCGAAAAATGCCCAATTCTCACGGGATGATATACAACGCATCCAAAACGGAAAAGCTAGTGTTTAAGACAGGTAAAGGGGCCCGAGTGGTCCCAAAGTTTAAAATGAATTGTTTGCCTGCGGGTTGTTCAGACTTCAATTTTCTGGCCATGTTCTCAATGACGACCTCGGGCGAAAAGCGGCATTTAGAGAGAGAGAAGGGGACCTCACCTCGTACAGTGTTTATCAGGAATCCCTTTTTAAAACGTTGTTTTTTTTTTTTTTTTTATACGTTCAACTTGGCCCGATTTAAAAAAACCCCTATGAGTCTCTTAGGATCGTACAATGATGCCTATAGAGTCTCTGAAGTTCCAGTACTGTACGCTTCAAAAAATGTTTGCCCAAGCGGGGGGGGCCTGATTTCTTTTCGTTGTTCGGGGGCGCTTGCATCGTTTTTGGTAGGCTAAAGGATACGGGGAATAGCCTAATGAAGTTGTCGTGGGGACATGGGTTTCCCAATTTTTTAAAACACTGGAGCAGCGTCCTCGGAGTCAAAAGTAAAAAGTAGATCAAAACTTACAATTTTTTTTTTCGGTTTTTTTAATATCAAAACAGGTTTTTCTATTTAAGGTCTTTCTTTTTTTTTTATGTTATTTTTATTTATTTTTTTCCCCTCTTAAATTTTTTAATTTTATTTTAATTTTAAATTAAAATTTAAAAGATTTTGTTTTTGATTTTAAGTATTTAATTATATTTATTTGCAGGTAATGGGAATATTTTATGTTTTTTAAATTTTTATTTGAAAGAAAGTTTATCTATTATCATCTTGTATTATTATTATTTTTTTGTTGTTTATGAATTTTTGTAACTATGGACCCCTTTTACCCCAATAAAAAATTATTATTATTATTATTTTTTATCCCCTTTGGGAAAAAGGGCCCCATCAGGGGTCATCAACGAGAAACTTTCTCTGACCGAAGGCGATCTCTTAAAAAGGCCCTGACTTTCTCGTTTTTTTTTGGGTTGGCATTACATTTTGGACCTCTGTGCTTTTATCCCCTTTTTTTTCCACACCGGAAACCACCACTTTACACGTGTACAGCCGTAACATGTGGCCGCCTACACCACACGGAAGAATTTGCGTTCGCTCGAGGTTGAAGGAAGGGCCACTGCGGACCTGTTTAGAAGTTTTTTGAAACATTTATTTTTACATGGTGTAAAACAGAGGTGATCCCCCAAAATTATCTAAACTGGTTTTCCCGAAAACCTCAGCCCAAAGCGCAAGTTCTAGCCTTCCCCAATCGCTTCAGACGATATTGATTTTACGTTATGAAGGGGCCCAAATTTCCTTCTGAAATGGGGCCTAATATTGTGCATCAAAATATCCAAATGTTCCTCATGGCATCTTGCACGAGTCTAGACCCCCTGGCCTCATCGTAGGTTAGTTGCACAATGTTTCTGATCGGCCTGTGACGCTGCCTTTTTCTTACGGAGGCGAAAAACCCATAGTCAGGGAGTAAAGTCTCTCTCAGCTCCTCTATCTGCCCCATATGAGTAAAGTTTTTTCCTTGTGGTGCGAACCCGACAGGGCCGGACCGTCCATAGGTCGGGAAAAAGGCTGTAAGGACTTTCCTTGGTAATTTTCCCGAGCAATCAAAGCTCCTCCAACTCTCAATAAAGACACGTACACAAAAGACCAAAAAATTTTTATACTAAAAATTTAATTTAAGGGGTCTACCCCTTACTACTATATTTGAAATTGGGTCGGACGGGTGTGGGGGTCGTATCGAGGGGTCCCCCCTCACCACAGGTGAGGGAACCTATGGGGTCACATAGTAGGATGGGTCTCCTTCTAACATAGCGATCAATAAACTCTGTACGAAAATTTTTATTCGAACAAAAGTCCCTGAAAAAAGGGCCCTATTCCGTTAAAGGACCTTAGGCTCGCGACAGACAACTCAGAGAGGGCAACAGCGGGAACGCAGCAATGGCCTTAATGCTGCCACGGGTAAAACCATAGAGTCCCTTGGGAAATTTGTATCCAGATTGTGAAATATCAAATTTTTTTTTAAAAATTTTTAAATCCTTTTTTAAAGGAAATTTAAATGCACTTAAAAACTGGCCAGGGTGGTCCCATTTAAGTTCAATTATACAACAAATTACCTTTTTGGAAAATTCACCCTCAAAAAGTTTTTCAAAATTAAAAATGTAGACTAAAGACTTTTTACAGTTCACAAAGTAAAAATAATGCTAAATGAGTTTTACTTCTTTTCGTTGAGACTTTCACAGTTATAAAATCCCTAATCTCCAAAAAAAATTTTATACCACTAAGTTACTTCTTCGGGGGGTTAAAAAACTTTGTGAGGTAGCTACAAAAAAAATTCTAAAATTCTAGATAAAACACACAAATTAACATAAAATTTTTCTTTCTCCAAGGGAAAAGGACACCTGGTATACTTTCCCTTCATCAACAGACTGTGAGGAAATTTCATAAATTTAATTTTTTTTAAAATTGAGAACAATTCAACTAAAAAAGTTCTTGGGGCCAAATCTAAACCATTATATTATCTTTAGATTCACAGATTGTGGGGAATTTTATATAACACTTTTTTCACTACTATTTATACGGTTTTTGGGGGCTTACTTTTTTTGGGCACCAGAGAGATTACACAATAAAAATCTTCGATTATTTTCCCCCAGTAATCCAAGGTATGACATGTTTACAATTAAAAAGTTTTTTTGACATAAATTGAAAGTAGGGTATGTATACAAAAAAAACTATTGATTAAATTTTAAGCCATAGGGTTTCAAAAAAGGAGGGTACATAAACTTTTAAGGTTAATTACCCAGAACTGGATAAAGGAAACACTAAATATAGACGTTGCACAAATTCACGCTACGGCCTCACGGGCAGACAAAAAAAATTTAGTTTTGGCCAAAAATGTTTCTAAACTTACCGAGAATGTGCAGTTTTAATTTTGAGTTAATTTAGAATTTAGGTGTCCCAAAAATTTCCCCTTTCCTCAGGATGATGGTAATGGGCTAAAATGCAAAAGGTAATTATTACATCGTACTGCCCCCACAACCATTCGCCCTGGGTTTTTTCGGACTAAAGAAGTGTCTCCTCCAAGTGAATTCCCCAGGCCCTCCACAGCACCACACAAGGTCTGGGTCGTTACCCAAACGTTGGTCCCAATTTGTAACCGCTAAACGTTTCAGGCGTCTACTCCCGGGCTTACCCAGCGGAGATATTCACGGTTTTGGGGTTACCTCAGGGCGCCTTTGTCGAGGGTGCGTGCCCGGAACCCCCTTGGGTGCACCCTGGGCAACGGAGCGGCAGCGCCCTCTCCCTAGGTGGGAGGCGCTCCCGGGCCGCGGCCAAATTCCGGCCGAGGGGGGAAACGGCCCTCAAGGGCTTTTCGGGGGGCTGCTTTCCCCTGTCCCTCTTTTGGCAGAGGGCAAGGGGGAGCGGGCTGGGGGGGGGGACGGGTCCCTGCGCTGGCTCTGTCCAAGGTGGGGGACACTGGTCTGACGCAGCCCACCGTCCGGCCATGTCGTAACCCTGACGGGCAACAGTAAAATGACGGCCTTCGAGGGCTCGGGGAAGGGCAACCTCTAAAAAAAAACCCGGGGGCGGAGGGACCCGGTCTGGTGCAGACCCCTCCCCCCAGCCGTAATCCTGAATGGACAGGCCCGGGGGATTTCGGATCCGCGGGGCGAAAACCTTTTAAAAAAAATGCTCTAAGCCCCCGTTTGACACCTGGCAAGGGGCTGAGTCGCGGGAGGTCCATGCCGAAGGCGTCCCCGTCAAAGGGACTAAAACTTGAACTGACAAATAAAAATGACGAATGATGAAATGCATGGGCCAAGTTAGAGAATCTACCCGGAGGGTACCGGGCACACGTTTTGGGGGAATCCCTCCCGGGACCAAAAGGGGCCCCGGGCACCCCCACTCGAAATTCGGGGGGGGCCCAATGTCAACCTGCCCGTCGCCGAGCATAATCCGGCGACGTTATCGCGGGGGACGCGAGAAACCTGGAGGTAGTGTCGAAACCGACCTGCCTCGGAGAGGGCGGAGCGAGTACCCCTTGGTCTCGCTGTGGAGCGCACCAAAAGGGCTCCAAAGCGCAAAAGGCGCTCGTTTTTCCCCGGGGCCTGAAGAGGAAATTGGGAGTGGGCCTCGACGATGAAGCCTGGGCTCCCAAAGTGGCACACCCGCAGAGGCGCTCGCGGCGGAGGCCGACCCCCCAAGGCCTGGGGCCCGAAAGAAGGTGCGGCCCAGTCCGCGGCTCTGGGGGAGCCGAAGATGGGGGTCTTGGACGGAGAAAAAGGAGGGGGTCGCGTCCGAGATGTCGACCCTGATGTGGGAGCGGGGGTGGGGTGCTGGCCCCTCGTTGAGCTACGAGGCAAAACCGGAAACCCCCGTCGACCGGATGAGGGGGCAATCGCCGCGGCCGATTGCTTCTTCAGACTCCGGTGGGGGCCGGGGGCCCCCAAAACAGGGGGCCCTGGTAGCGGTCGTGGTCCAAAATCGAGGGGGGCAGACCCCTTGGGGCCGAAGCAGGGCCCCGCTAGGAGAGAGCCCCCTCGAGGGGGATCTCGCCGGCTCGTGCCCACGCTGGTGCCCCCCCACGCCTTCGGCACCGTTGGGCGTGTCCGCCCCGGAGGGAGCCGGACCGGGGCTTAGTCCACTCATGGCGGAGATGGAGGAGCGGAAAAATTGAGGCGCATCTCCGAAATAGAGAGCTCCGTTGTGCCCACCTCGGGCTCCGCCAAAGGGAATTTGCGGCCGCTCCAAGGTGGGCCTAACAGCCCAGCCAGCAACTGGGGTGGCTGGCCGTCATCGCGCCCCCGCCCCGAAGACCGGGAAAAGGGGCAAAGGGAGGGGGAAGGTGGCCCCCCTCCAAGCCCCAGTCTGGGGGGGCCCCGGGCTGACACCGCACAGCGCCCGTTGGAAGGGGCTGGACGGTACCGGGGAGAGTAAAAAGGGGGCGGAAGGCCGCCAAAAAAGGGGCCAAAGAAGGCGAGGGGGGACGCCGCCGCCGCTGCGAAGGGAGCCCGAGGAACTCCGCGCCCCTCCTCCTGGGGCCTCGTTTTCACTTTGAGGGCGGAGGCAGCGGGAGGGGTGGGTACGCCAGGTCTTGACGAAAGTCAAGCCAACGGGACCTAACCCTCGAGTTTCCCGGCGTCCGGTGTACACGGAGGGGACCCCGGCTCCTCGGGTACCGGCGCTACCGGCCCCCAAAGCCGTGCCCTACGTTAAAAGCGGGGGGGGTCACTGGATGCAGCTGACGTCCAGTGTCCAGGCCCACAAAAATGCGCCGAATCCGCTCAGGGGGCCTGGCGACCTGTCACGGGGGCGGCTCAGACTCCCGTGCGGAGACGGGAAGCTGCCCTCTGGCAGCGTAAAGGGGCCGGAGCAAACCTTCGGCCCCGGTGGGGGGGGCGGGGGTTGTCACTCCCCATCGCGGCGGCCCAAAAGTCGCCGATGGAGGGGCCCTCCTGGTCGGAGGTTTCCTGGGGGCGCGGGCACGGCTCCTGCGGGCCCCGACCGGAAAGGGGTCTTCGGGTGCCTGTCGGTGGTACTGGGGGTGCACTGCACGGCGGAGGCCACCGTGTGACCGTTTCACCCGCTGTGGCCAGCCCGTCAAAAGGCGGGTGCTGCAAGCTCCGCTGCGTTGCTTTGGGTGCGCGCGAGGGCGCCTGCCGACCACCGGGGGTTGGTGGAAAGGGCCTGTGCCCTATCGCGACCGAGCCGGGAGGCCGACCTTCCGCCTCCGAGCCGCTTTTCCAACGGAGGTGCCGCTGGTCAGCCGCAAAGTTCGCTGCGGGATGGGGGATGGAATCCAGTGAGGATCCCTCTCCGCATCCCCCGGGGGAAACGAGCCCGGTCGATGCCGGTCTTCTCTCCGAGCATGGCACAGGGGTCCATCAACTCGCCGCTATCGCCGCCCCCATATGTCCATCGGTTTCTCGGCCTGCCGGGGAACCCGACTTGGACGGCACGGCGGCCCGGTGCCGGGTACCGCACCCCGGGCACTCCACCTCTTGCAGTAGTTGAAAGGGGAGGGGGCTTTTTGCGGCGATAGTTGGGAAAATAGCGGTCGTGGGCCCCTTTTTCAAAGCCGAACCGAAACCAAGGTTCGAGCAATGGGTCCTCACTGGCCGTCTCGCGATGCCTGTCGCCCCCCCCCGGTTCTTTCTGGGGGACTTCAACGCCTGGTCGCAGGCTTGGGGTTCCCTGCGCACGAACCCGGGGGGGGGCATTGGAAACTGGGCTGAAAAATTCGGCCTAGTTTTTTCCTAAACCGGGGGCCGGGCTACGTTGTGACGGGGAGGGGTAGTTCGATTGTGGACATCTCGTTCGCCCTGCCCCTCGCTGCGCGTCTGTCCAAGGGTGGCGCGTGTTTTCGGGGAGGGACGGTTCGGATACCGATATATTCGGTTTGGGCGTCTCCGCCCCCACGATGGCGCGCCGGTCAAACCGGGACCACCTGAAACCCTTTTGGGGGGGGCCCAAACGCTTAAACGCGACCTCCTCCTGGGAAACCGCCATCTTTCAGGGCCCGGGGGTCCTGCGCCCCACAGGCCTGTCGCCCTCGATGCGACACAGTGGTTCCGGGGGGCCTGACCCGCGTCTGCGATGCGGCGATGCCTAGGCTCAGCCCAATACTGCGGGCGCCAGGGCTACTGGTGGGCGCCGGGGATCGCACGGGTGCGCAAGCCTGCGTGACCGCGCGCCGCCGTGGTCCAGGGTTCCCCCGGAGGGGTCGCCGCCCCCAAAGCGGCAGCGAGAGGGCGGGCTGTTAGCGGGTTTTCAGGGTTCCAAAAGGACCCTTCGGCAGCGAAAAAGCGGGGCCCAAAACGAGGCCCGCCGCGAGTGCTGGAGCACTGAGCGGGATCCCGGGGGGCGCCCCTACCGTTGGTTAGGGGGAAAAATCGCCCTGGCCCCCCCCGCTCACACGGGTCTTCAGCAAGCTGCTTGAGAGGGGGGGTTGGGTCCCCGTTTCCCAAGCGAGTGGTGGAGCATACTCCGCCACAATGGGTCCGCCCCCGGGCCCTTTAGGCGCCTACGTTGGGGTGACGACGACGTGCCAGATCACTGGGGGGAAAAATAAGGGGGGGCGGTGTTCGGCTTAAAGCCAAAACACCCCCCCCGGGACCCCAGGGAATTTCCTGGCCGAGCTGGGGGCCCGGCCTTAGTCGACGAGGGTCTCGGCCCCCACTGCGAGGGTTTTTCGCGCATCCTGAGCGGGGCCAGTTTTCCGAAAAAGTGGAGGACGGGGAAAAATGGTCCTCATCCCAAAAGGAGGGCGCCCGGGGGACTCCCGTCCGCCTACCGGGCCCTATGTTTTCTTATGAGTGTGCAACTCTTTGAAAGAGTGATTGCAAGGCGCCCGTCAAGCTCTCGTGATGGTTGGGGCCGGGTCCCGGCGGACACCAGTACGGTTTCCGTCAGGGGCCTCCACCGTGGATCGATCTCGCTGAAAGGGTCGGGGGAGGAAGCATCTCCCCGGGGGAAGTGGTTTTGGGGGTGTCCTGGCATCGCCAAGCGTTCAACACTTGCCCTGGGCTGCATCAGGGGGCGCTCGTGTATCCGAAGTGCCCCTCTACCTCCGCCGCATAGTCGGGGCATATTTGTCGGAGAGAGCCGTCGTCTACCCCAAAACCGGGCTCGTAGGCGTGAAATGTCTGCGGGGTTTTCCCCGGGTCGGGGTTTGGGCCACTCTTTGGAAAATCGGGGTACGACGGGTGCTTCGTGTGCCTTCTTGGGTGGTGTCGCCGTCGTGTGCTACGCGGACACACCTCTGAGGCGCGGGGCAAGACGCACCACGAGGCAAACCCGAGGGCCCGGCGGGGTTGCCCCAAATCGTTGGGCGTATCCGGCGGGTGGGGCTCGGGTGGCTCGCCAAGTCCGAGGACCTGTTCTTCCACGGCTTCGGGAAGCCGCCTGAGGGGTCTAGCCTCCGGGAGGAGGGACTCGCATCGGCATCGAGCCCTCGATCAGGTACTGGGGCTCTACTCGATGGCCATGGGGCTTCGGATATCATTTTTCCGAGGTCTGGTCCCCCAAGTTGGTTGGGGGGGCGCGTGCGTTGGCGCGGGTGCTGCCCAACATGAAGGGGGCCCGATGACTCCCGCAGAGACTCTACTCGGGGGTTTTTCGGTCCATGGCCCTTTACGGGGGCCTGGTATGGGCGGGGGCCCCGAAGGGCCCGCAACGTCGCGATACTGCGACGACCCCGCGAAAGCTCCATCAGGGTCATAAGGGGGGACCGCACGATCCCCCTTTGGGCAGCGAGTCTCCTGGCCGGAAACCCCCCGTGGGGCCTGGAGGCGGAGCCCCTTGCGGCACTGTATCAGTGGCGCAAGGAGGGAGTTTGGGGCGATGCCCCCAATTCAGAAATCGTGACCGAAAACCCAAATCCCCGGGTCATCATAGGGGGGTGGAGGGAACACTCGGGGACCGAGCGCTCGGGCCCCGTCATTGCGGCGGGAAAACCCCTTATGGGAGATTGGGTTGAGAGGGGTCACGGGCCCTCTCATACCATTGACGCAGGTGCACGGGAAGGGATTTTCGGGATCACCGTGTCTGATTCCGCAAAGGGGCCAACGCCTGAGTCCACCCTGCGATGGGCCAGACCGTGGACACGGCTCCCCACGCTGGCAAGTGCCCGCGTGGGGTTTAGCAGGGCGAGACCTCGTGGCGGCCTCGGAGTGGAGTTCTCTCGCTCGATCCTGATTGCGGCTATCGTGCGGAGCGAGAGTGCGTGGAATCTGCCGTCCCCTTCTGCGAGCAAGTTAAACTCGCGAAGGGGACGCGGGGCGGGGCCGGGAAGGGTTTTTAAAATCTCCCCCCCCGCCGGCCCGGCTCGGGGCCCGGCAGCGCGGCGACTCAGGCGCCGGAGGGGCCAGAACACCTCCGTCCTCCATAAGCCAGGGCCCGGGGGGGGACAGGTGGGCCATCTGTCACCCTGCAGAAGCGGGCCGGGGGCGGCGAGCGCGTTGCGAAGCGCGCTCGCTTCCAGGGAGCACGGACAGGGTTCCCACACGGGGCGGGGGGCGTCTACCTTGTAGATGCCCGAGTAGTCGGGGCACCAGGGCCTTCCTTTCCCAGGGGATACCTTGGTTCCCCGGGTATTAGTACCCGGCGAAGGCGTGCGGTTTTTTTGTCGGTTCGAGTCCGACATCCACCGACTTTACCAGGGGTTTCCGCACGGGGAAAAAAAAAAAAAAAAAAAAAAAAAAAAAAGGGGCCTTGTCGACAAAAAGGGGTACGGGTATGTTGCGTGTGGGCAAACCTAAGGGGCCTTCAGAGAAAACCAAATTCCCCCCATATCATACTGTATATTTCATTCAAAATACAGAGTTATAAACTTAAATTGAATATATATAAATAGTAGGTATTTCAAAAAAAGATCCCCCAGCGGCGCGCGTCAAGGCCGAGCAGATGTTGCTAGGAGCCTTTCGTCAGTAATCCTGCAGGTTGTTTCCACACCAGCCCGAGTCGACTATTTATATTAGGTAGGTAGGTAGGTTAGGTATTTATATTAGTGAAATTAACAAGATTACGTGACCCTGGAATGAGGCCCGACCGCTTGCTTGTGAGCCGCGTGACTGCCAGTGTATCAGATGGTACTTAGGGGCTCGATTACGCACAAGAAGGCCCAAACAAAAAAGCACCCGTCTGAGAAGTAAACTCTTGACCCGAAATCTGGACCCTACGAATGGATTAACACTCATATAATCGTTCAGATTGCAGAAACAAATGACTACAAAAAAATAAGATTAACTAAGATTACACTGAAGTGGGTACTTAGGACACAGAATTTACTAAAATGGATTAACAGACATCAAAATGCTACTTCAGATCGGAAGACTAGAATCACCAGAGTGTCCCTTGCGGCTGGAAGCCGGACTTATATATGCTCGTTTGTGAACTTCTAGAAAGAATCCCTTCTTTATTTAGTCGTGAATGGGAGCTCAATCGTATTCAATTTATCATTGGGGTTAATTCGACTCAAATTCATGGTACCCCGCTTCCTACCATATCAGGACACATTTACACAATACAATTCGACAGGATAAATTATCACTACGACATACCGAAAAAACCGCTATCAGTGGTCCGATGGCGGACGAAGAGACTCATACTATAGTTACAATCTACTTCGAATAATCCAACATAACGTGCAATGAATAAGTGCGACGCGGGGCGACAGGTGTCACTGTTGACAACTCCGTACGCAATACAAAGATATTGGATAAATAACTGTTACAATCCCTGGCAACGGAGACGGCAGCGCCTCTCTCCTTAGGTGGGGGAGGCTCTGCCGCCTGCGGCCAATTCCGGCCGAGGTGGGAACGGCCCGCCAAGGGCTGTTCGAAGGGCTGCTTTCCGCGTGTCCCTCTGTTTGGCAGAGGGCATAGAGGAGACAAGCTGGAGGGCGGACGGCTCTGTCCAGAGGTGGGGACACTGGTCTGACGCAGACCACCGTTCGCCAAGTCGTAACCCTGACTGGCAACAGTCAGAATGACCGGCTCTTCGAGGGCTACAGGAAGGCAACCTCTGTAAAAAATCCTGGGGCGGACGGACCCGTTCTGGTGCAGACCCGTCCGGCCCAGCTGTAATCCTGAATGGAAAGGACCGGTGGATCTACGGATCCGCGAGGATGTAAACTTCTATAAAATGCTCTAAGCCCACTGTTCTGACGCCTGACAAGAGGCTGAGTCGCTGGAGGGAGTCCAGTGCCGAATGGCGTCCCCGTCGAAGACGTTAAACTTAACTTTATGACATGGGCCCAAAGATTGATAAATCACCCAGGAGGGTACCAGAACGCACTGCGTCTGGAGAATCCCTCCCCGAGCCAGACAGCTCCGGCAGCTCCCAAACGTACTCTGGGGGGAGCAACCTTTGTCAAACCTGCCCGTCGCGTAAATCCGGCGACCGAAATGACGCGGAGGAGGAAAAAACCTGGAGGTAGTGTCGAACACCGACACTGCCTCGGAGATGAGCGAAGCGAGTACCCCGATGGTCTCAGCTGCGGAGCAGCACCAGAAGGTGACGCCAAAGCGCAAAAGGCGCTCGCTTTGCCTTGGCCTGAAGAGGCAACTGGAGTCGGCCTCGAGCGATGAAGCCACGGCTTCCAAAGTCGGCACAAGCCGCAGAGGTGCTCGTGGCGGAGGCCGACTCCCTAAAACCAGGGTTGCCCAGGAGAAAGAGAAGGAGCCCCTACGCTCCTACCGCTCCCGTGAAGAGGGTCGCGTCCAGAGGTCGACAGACGTGACCGAGGTGAGGAGCGAGAGGGAGGGTGAGCTGCGAGGCAAAACCGGCAACTCCGTTAACACACCCAGCGTCTTCGGCACCGTTGGCGTTGTCCGCCCGTAAGGAGCCGGACTTAGTCCGACTCATGGGGGAGATGGAGGAGCGATAATGAAGGCGCATCTCTGCAATAGAGAGCGCCCGTTGTCCGCTCACCTCTGGCTCCGCCAAGGGCGACATATGCGGCCGCTGCCAAGGTGGGCCTAACAGCCCAGCCAGAAACTAGGGTGGCTGGCCGTCATCAGCGCCCCCGCCCCAGAAGGTCGGAAAGGGCAAAGGGAGGGGAAGGCGGCCCCAACCCAAGCCCTAGTCTCGGCCCCGGCTGACACCGCACAGCGCCCGTTTGAGCGGGGCTGAAAGGTGGCCGGGAAGAGTAAAAAGGCGGAGGCCGCCAAAAAAGCGGCCAAGAAGGCGATAGGACGCCGCCGCCGCCGCGACGGCCCCTCCGCACCTGCCCCCTAAACGAGGGTTGGCAGGAGGCGAGGGGCTCAAAGAAGTCCCGAAGGCGGGCTAGAAGGGGTGCTCAGAAAGCAGCCCAAACCCAGCCTTCGCCACCGTGGCAAGGGCCTCAAAGAAGGCCGCGAAGCTCGCCCCCAAAACCGGGGCTGTATCGTCCCCTTGTCCCCGGGCGGCCAGTGGTGGGCTCACATCGCGGCCCTTTTAAAAGGGGCCCGTCCCGTCTGCCACTGATTCGGGACGGCAGGGATGAGGTTTATTTTTTTTATTTTTTTTTTCTTTTTTTTACTTTAAACCTTACAGTATTTTTCCAAGGCATATTTGGTTACTTCATTAAATTTAAGCTAAATTTTTTAAAACTAAGAAACAAATTTTTTACTTAGTGCTAAATTGTGATTAAACTCAAAGAACAAAAAAATATACCCAAAATCGTCACTATGGGGTTGATGCGCGCAGCGCGCGCGTAAAAGTTGCCCGCCGCAAGTTGTGCGTGCGCGGGGCCCGCCAAAGGCGGGGTTCGCCGCCGACGTCCCGCGTAGCCGTCGGGGAACAACAGCCCCCCTCTCTAATAATCTGCATTATGTTTTCCCCCCTTCTAATCACCTTAAAGATTAGGTTACGATGTGAGTTCCCCCCTGACCCTCTTTCATTATACCCAAACCAACCTTATAAACGGGTAGATACTTTAAAGGGATAAAAAGGATAACTCCATACAATTTCATGTAAATAAATCTAATAAATTTTTTTTGCACCCGCCCCCAAGACAAAATATAGTCTCATGGGAGCCCCAGATAACGGGTAAACACAAAACGGACTCAAAAAATTAGAAAATAAAAAAACGTCGTATTTCTTCGAAATCTCCTCATTTATTTGGTATAGATTGAAACTTTTGGGACTTTTAGAAACTGATCTTATTTAAAATTAGTCGATTTTTAGCATTTAATTTTTTTTAAGACCAAAAAAAGCAAAATTCTACAAAAAACTTAAAAATAAATATAATTTAAATCAATATTTAACTTGAAAATTTTTGTTAAAATGTCACATCTTGCTCAGTAAAAGGGTTTGAATACTATCATCATAAAAAAAAAATGAAAAAAAAACCGTTAAACAATAAGCTTTTTCACAAAATTTTTAACTTGTATAATTGGCCAAAATTAAAATTATTTTCGTCACTCTCTCACTCGGGGGTAAAATCGCGAACTTAAATATTTTCGGGGGTGAAACCGATTCACAAAAGTTACTCTCTAAAAAAACTTTTTTTTGGGGAGTAAATGGCTTAGGCTAGCTTATCAAAAGGGTTTTGGGCGAGGGTGTGCACATTAGGGTGAAGGGTAGTCTAAACCCAGAGACAGTAATGCGTGCTGTTCTGTGCGCAAGTTGGTAGGCCCGATGTGGGTTTGAATGGGCGTCTGATAAACATTGAAGTATCTGAACATCGTAACTTAAAATTTTTCCCAAACCAAATGTGGGCAAATTTGGGTTTTTTTGCACATGAAAAAAACTAAGCCTTCGCGAGTATATTTGGGTTTGGGTACAGTCCAAATGAGTTGGTGAATTTTTTAAAAACCCTTGATGGATGGACTTTTTTCCGTTACTACATTTTGGATTTCAGTAATAATAGTATCATCATGGGTAAATTTTAATCCTTTGCATCTGTCTTGCAAAACAAATAACGTCCTGAAAGGTTAGTTTTCCTCCTCCATGTCAACAAATTGTCCCTATTCTTTACACCCCACCTACACCTCAGTGCCCTTGCCCTAACCGCTTCGGTAAAAAGCCACGTTATGGTCCTGCTTTGAAATTTTACTTAATAATTTACTATCATGAACATAGTTTTGTTCGATATTGAGTGTTTTTTCCGTCGCTTAAAATATGTAAGTTTTTAAATCCGGGGGAAATAAATTTTAAATTTTTCTACCCCAGGGGGCAAGTGTGCGCATATAAGCACCGGTCATGTCTTAAATTCTCAGATACAGAACAGATTGAACTATTTTAATAAAATTTTTTGGTTTGGATAAACACAGAGTTAACCAGGTTGTAAAGAAAATTGTCGTTTTGATCCACCAAAATGGGGGACGAATTTTTGATCCGTACTTTAAACAAAAATTTTCCGAGAAAACTATATGTGCAAAAAAATCTAAAGGTGTAAAATTTTTTTTTGCTCGTATGACTGTATGCTGATTAAAGATTTAGCTAACTTGCTAAAATGGTACTTTTGTTTTAAAGTTTTTCAGCAAATTTTTAAAATTTTTTACACTTTCTTTAATGGTTTTTTTTTGCATAGTTTTTCTTTACCTTTTATAAATTTTGGTAAAAACCTTGGTTCCCCCCTTTTTTTTGTTATATGTCATCCCATTAACAATATTAAAGATGGTATCTTTGGTTACCTCTGTACATTTTCGCTAAGCAGTTTTTATTAAGTGAAGCAAAGGGCTTCACTGTTCAGGGGGGAAAAAATATGGTAATTCTCTGTTTTATGTAAGGGGCTACAACAAAATTAAAATTTTGGGTTTGGGCAAGCATAAACAAATCTTTTTACTTGCTGCTTTTGGAAATTTACCCGAAAAGGGCGGTATCGGGGGAAAAGTTTATACGAACGTTTTTAAAACCCCCTTCTTTTAAAATTTTTTGAAAAATTAAAAAGTTTCATTTTAAGAGACGAATTTGTTTTTTTTTTTTATTTATTTTTAAAAATTAATGCACATATAGTAAAATACGCGGCGGCGGCGTCAGCCCCGATTTCCCCGGCTCCCCAGGGGTCGAGGGGAGGGCCAAAGGGACTGGCCCAGGCGGCCCGTCAAGGGGGCTGGGCCCGGCACCGGCCAAGGGGCCGGGCCCGGCAAACCCGGGCCCAAAGGGGCCGCCCAGGTGCCGGCCCCAAAACGGGGCCCCAAAGCGGCGAAAAGGAGCGGAGTGGCTTTTCCCCCCCCTCCCCCTCCGACGCCTCTGCCGGGCCCCCTTTCCCTACCTGCCC
The DNA here is from genome assembly GCA_902825455.1 of Arctia plantaginis. Lineage (NCBI taxonomy): Eukaryota > Metazoa > Arthropoda > Insecta > Lepidoptera > Erebidae > Arctia > Arctia plantaginis. The sequence goes on from CADEBD010000597.1 coordinate 21,400, forward strand.
CCTCAACGAAGGGGTTTGGCCATGGCCCAGGGGCTAAAAAAAGGACCGAAAGGGGGGGGGGCCAGAAGGGCTGCCAAAAAGCGGCCCAAGCCCCCCCTTTTCCACCGGGGACAACGGCCCCTAACAGGGGGTCCGGAAGCTGCAGCCCCTCAAAACCGCGGCTGAAAATTCGGCCCCATAAAATTTTGCCGAAAAGCTGCGGGGGATTTTTTTGCTACCCCGGGCGGTTTTGGGGAAAATCGGGCCCGGCCAACCAAAAAGCGGGAAACTGCGTATCTCGGGCCTGGGCGAAATCCCCCCCCCGTCGGGGATTCCGCGATGCAGTCATGGGAAGACTGGGTTTCCGGGGCCCCCACAAGTCGGGACCGTCCGTTCCCGGGGGCCCGGGGGGCCTCGTGCGGGGTGGGTGAGTTTCCCCTGGCGTCCCCAAAACGTTGGGCGACGCCGGAAGCATTCTCTTTTGGCTTCCGGGGGGGGGGGGAATGCCAGAAACACGGGTTTTGGCCGCGGGCCGATTAGGTGCTTCAAATGCCCCCCCGCGAGTGCAGAAGGGTTTCTTTGACGCAGCGGTTTTTTTCTTCCGGGTGCGGGCAACCCGGGCACAAGGCGGCAGAGTGCTCTGCTGCCCCGTGCCCGGTGTGTGAGGGGGGGGTAAAAAGCCCGCCAAAACATTAGGGGAAGGGGGGCTGCAAGCCCCCCCGTGCTTCCGGGAAACCCGGGGGGTACTTTTCCGACCCCGCTGCCCCCCGACCCTCAATCATGCGCGCGCCGCGCCCATGGAGGGGGTTGTAGAGCGATCCGTAATGGTCAAGTCTCCAAACCCCCTGGTCCGACGAATCCCCAACCACTGTGCCGCGGTGCAGGAAACTCTTCCCGGGAAAACCCTGGCACGTTTGGGCCCAAAAG
>CADEBD010000598.1:0-39909 GCA_902825455.1 Arctia plantaginis
GTCAATAGAAATAAGCCGTAACATAAGAACTGTTGTAATTAGGAATAAGCTGTAACGAAAGAAGTTTAGTAAGAAATTTAGTAAATAAAAAAGTAATGTAAGGATTGTTGTAAGTAGAAATAAGCCGTAATATAGGAATTGTTGTAAATAGAAATAAGCTGTAATGTAAGAACCTTATAAATAAAAAAGTGTTGAACAGTTTAATTCCCCCCGTACTACAAGATAAAGAGAAAATTAGTAAGACTAGGTTAACTGTGGGAATCCCACCCACCAAGAGAATGAAAGACATGTATGTAAGAAAGACACAGTATGAAGAATGAAAGTGCGAGAAGCATAATTGATAGAACTGGAGTGACACAGAGAATTAGTGAGAATAGGCTCCGATAATGTTGGAGGTAGGTTCGATAAAAAAAAAAAAAAAAAAAAAAAAAAAAAAAAAAAAAAAAAAAAAAAAAAAAAAAAAAAAACCTAACCTAACCTAACCTAACCTAACCTAACCTAACCTAACCTAACCTAACCTAACCTAACCTAACCTAACCTAACCTAACCTAACCTAACCTAACCTAACCTAACCTAACCTAACCTAACCTAACCTAACCTAACCTAACCTAACCTAACCTAACCTAACCTAACCTAACCTAACCTAACCTAACCTAACCTAACCTAACCTAACCTAACCTAACCTAACCTAACCTAACCTAACCTAACCTAACCTAACCTAACCTAACCTAACCTAACCTAACCTAACCTAACCTAACCTAACCTAACCTAACCTAACCTAACCTAACCTAACCTAACCTAACCTAACCTAACCTAACCTAACCTAACCTAACCTAACCTAACCTAACCTAACCTAACCTAACCTAACCTAACCTAACCTAACCTAACCTAACCTAACCTAACCTAACCTAACCTAACCTAACCTAACCTAACCTAACCTAACCTAACCTAACCTAACCCTATAGCTTTTTGCCTAAAATTGACTTTGGACCTTCACCAAATCGTTTTATTAACACACCAGTAGCAAATTTATACTGTTTTGGCTCATAATATATTGGGAATTTGACATAACCTATATATTGACGCCTATATATTGACTTAGAAAATTTTTGGTTTGTTTACTTTAAGAAAAAATTATATATCTCTCTTGTTTATTGACATATTTCGATCGTTTTGGTTTCTAAAATTCGGCAACGGCGTCACCTGTACGCGGACACCTCGTTTTCGGGGATTCGCTGTATAGATTTTCCTAAATTTTTCATTTTCATCGTAATTCTGTTAAAAAGCTACGAAACGTACCCTTAAGGGCTACCTACCTCTTGTGTTCCGAGTCGTTTATTGGTTGAAGCTTTTAATATCGCTGCGTCGACACCTCTCCTGCATACCACCACCGTTCGAAGACCCTCCGGCTTCCCGTCGGAGACCTAACACCTGTGAAGGAAAATTTTCGGTACTAAAATTGTAAATTTTTCAAGTTTTTGGCTAATAATTTGGCAACCCCTCAACTTATATTCAAAATTATTACATATTCGGATAGGGCTCGTCTAGCCCTATCATACGACACCTCGTTTATTAAAATCCGTCAGATAGAAAGTTAAAAAATTGTACCTAAAATCTATTTTCGCCTACTAGAAGATCGCGACCGAGGTGATGTATACAGGTACATTACTGAAAATCGACCTATAGCTTTTTGCCTAAAATTGACTTTGGACCTTCACCAAATCGTTTTATTAACACACCAGTAGCAAATTTATACTGTTTTGGCTCATAATATATTGGGAATTTGACATAACCTATATATTGACGCCTATATATTGACTTAGAAAATTTTTGGTTTGTTTACTTTAAGAAAAAATTATATATCTCTCTTGTTTATTGACATATTTCGATCGTTTTGGTTTCTAAAATTCGGCAACGGCGTCACCTGTACGCGGACACCTCGTTTTCGGGGATTCGCTGTATAGATATTCCTAAATTTTTCATTTTCATCATAATTCTGTTAAAAAGCTACGAAACGTACCCTTAAGGGCTACCTACCTCTTGTGTTCCGAGTCGTTTATTGGTTGAAGCTTTTAATATCGCTGCGTCGACACCTCTCCTGCATACCACCACCGTTCGAAGACCCTCCGGCTTCCCGTCGGAGACCTAACACCTGTGAAGGAAAATTTTCGGTACTAAAATTGTAAATTTTTCAAGTTTTTGGCTAATAATTTGGCAACCCCTCAACTTATATTCAAAATTATTACATATTCGGATAGGGCTCGTCTAGCCCTATCATACGACACCTCGTTTATTAAAATCCGTCAGATAGAAAGTTAAAAAATTGCCCGCCCACCCTCCCGGGTTCTACTAGGGAGGTAGACTTTGAGCAGGGGAGCTAAACATTTTGTCGTTTTTTAAACAAAAATTTTTATTTTAAATTTTAATTAATACCTACTAGTGACTTACTTTATTGTATACTAGACTACTCTAGACTACTATAGACTACTCTGAAAGAGTAGACTCTTAATTTGATTATCTGTGTAACTGTATTTGACCTAAATTTGAACGGCTCCACATAGAGCAGAAAAATTATTGACTTCTTTACTTTACTTTGGATCTATTTTATTTTAGTTGTAGGCTTTATTTAACTGACACGGACCCCCCTTTACAGGGTCTAACACATATTTTTACACATTTTACAAAGGACAATTTTCCCCAGTACATACAAATACACATAAACACACAAGATGAGCTTATACCGCACGCCCAAAACCTCTGGCGCCACCAAAACACCCACCACTCCCAGTCCAGCCACCTCAACCGCAGCAGCGCAGGACGTTGCCAGGACTTTTATCAAGAGGCCAGAGACTAAACGGAGATCGCTCGACAACAGAGAGACCTACAACAAGCGTCAACATGATTACGCCGCAATGTCGAGCGATCAGCTCCTCCAGGGGCTGTTGAAGACCTTCGAGGATATACCCTCGAAGATCCAGGAGTACCCTCAAATGAGGAGGGATATAAAGCAGTTCCTGGAGGCGCACTCCGACAAAGGAATGAGAGTAGTCTTCGAGCTCAGCGCTCGCATGCAGAGGCTCGAGGCCAAAGGTCCAAAGACCGAAACATTAACGTCCAAAGGGCAGGATGATGTCATCAAGAAACTGGGGGAGATGGAGGCGACGCTGACTGAGCGTATCAGTGAGATGGAGAAGACCATCCAGACGGACTTACAAGGGCTCGACGTCAGTGCAAACGACCGAGGCTCCGACTTAAAGGAAACCATCAGCGAGAAGCTAGCGGACGTGGAACAGATGACCATGGAGGTCGAAAGTCGACTACACGACCGCCTCGAGAAACTAGTCGAGGAAGTCGTTGCAGCCAGGCACGAAACCGTCGGGCCTGCAACATACGCCAGCATCGCAGCAGCAAGACCTGCCCGCCGCCCCGCGCTTCACTCGGTGGCGGTCACCTTCGAGAGCGGTCTGGAGACAGCAGACCAAATACTCGCCAGAGTAAAGAACGCAGTCGATGCTAGAGGTACCGGCCTCAAAATTAACAAGGTCCGGAAAGCGAAAAATCAGACCGTCATCATAGGCTGCGACACAGAAGAAGAGCGTAACAAAGTCCAAAACATCTTAGAAAAACGCGGCAATGGACTAAAGGCAGCTCCAATGCGCAACAAGGACCCTCTGGTAATTCTGAGGGACGTGCAAAACGACAGCGACGATGAGGACCTGAAGAACGCCATTTTTACCCAGAATAGAGAATTATTTTATGATATACCGGAAGAAGACATACCAGTTAACATTAAGTACAAGAAACGGACTAGAAACCCGAACACGGTCCACATCATCCTCCAGGTGCGGCCTGCCGTATGGCGGAGGATGACGGAGGCTGGAGCCCTCTACCTCGACCTTCAAAGGGTCAGAGTGGAGGACCAGTCTCCGCTCATCCAATGCACAAGGTGCCTAGCATTCGGACATGGCCGTAAATTTTGCACCGGGGGCGCGGACATGTGCAGCCACTGCGGAGGCCCGCATCTGCGCGAAAGATGCGCAGATCTCACCGCAGGAAATGAACCGCGGTGCTGCAACTGCTCGCGCTCTGGGTTGCAAAAAACCGACCACAACGCCTTCAGTGTCGATTGCCCAGAACGAAAAAAGTGGGACTACCTGGCTCGAGCTAACACGGCCTACGCATGATACACAAGCAGGATACCACACAATATGTACACATAGCTACAACACACAGAAACATAAACTCGACACACACAAACATGAAACACATGATAACTCGAACACAAATCGATATATAGAAGGTATTGTGAACATACACGAATATATCAGCACAAAACATTTACACGAACCACAAACGCGCACACACAGCCACAACACACACAAACATAAACGCGACACATATAAACACGTAATACATGACAACACGTACATAACGATATATAGAATGTATAGTGAGCATACATAAATATATATCAGCACAAAACATTTACACGGACTACAAACAGAAACACAAAACACAAAGTCAAACAAGTATAAAATGAAAAATTAGCAAAAGAACGGACAATAAATATGTATAGAATTAAGTATATATATCTTATTGCCTAGATACATGGATGTCTAAAATATGTAAGAGAAGTGCAAAGCCAGACACACATAAACTCACATATCCTGCTGAAATGTCAAAAGAGTTAAAAAAGTTAAACAGCTAAACAAGGCAATACATTTACGAAGTAATTTAATATAAAAAAAAAAAAAAAAAAAAAAAAAAAAAAAAAAAAAAAAAAAATGAAGTACTTACTGTATTACAATAACTGGACATTATTGTCTAATAGAGATACGCATAAATATATAAAAATTGCTAGATGATACACAACATGACAAAATTCACAAATCCTGCAGTAATGTTGAGAACCATGAATAACTAATATATAATAACCGAACAAATAAAATAAAGCATAACTATTGTCTAACTAAAGAACTTAGAAAAGAAAAGATAAGTAAAACATAACCTGTTATAAGACTAGTAAATAGATGTAAATAAATAGAACTGTGTACTTGCTAGAAGCTAGATCACGTTTAAAGAGTTATACCAATGTGAGACAAATGGAATAAAGATAGAATAGAAAAAATGTATGATATAAATGTAAGAAATACAGAAATATATGTATAAGTTGTAAGCTCAGCCAATGAGTCACGCCATGTAATGACTGAAAAATAAATATTTAAAATAGCTGTATAGTATTAATACGTAAAATATTTATAGTAAAAATATGCATAATAAAATATATATAGTAAAATATGTATAGTAAAAACATAGGTATAGTAAATATAAATATTAAAAATATGTATAGTAAAATATGTATAGTAAAAATATGTATAGTAAAACATGTACATTAAAATTATGTATAATAAAAATAGGTATAGTTAAAATATGTATAGTAAAATATATACAGTAAAAATATATGTAGTAAAATATGTATAGTAAAATATATACAGTAAAAATACATGTAGTAAAATATGTATAGTAAAAATATATGTATAGTAAATATATAGTATTAGTATTTATAGTAAAAATATGCACAATAAAAAAAAAAAAAAAAAAAAAAAAAAAAAAAAAAAAAATATATATATATATATATATAGTAAATTATGTATAGCGAAAATACATGTATAATAAATAGGTATGTTAAAAGTATGTATAGAAAAAATATGTATAGTTAAACATGTACAGAAAAAATTATGTATAATAAAAATAGGTATAGTAAAAATATCTGTAGTAAAAATATGTAAAATCCCACAAAGGGGTATAGTGCTAACTAGATATAGAATAGAAATAGCCATCAGATATATAAGGTCCCGGTGTATTCTTGACTGGGGAAAAGCGAATAAAAAAAAAAAAAAAAAAAAAAAAAAAAAAAAAAAAAAAAAAAAAAAAAACCTAACCTAACCTAACCTAACCTAACCTAACCTAACCTAACCTAACCTAACCTAACCTAACCTAACCTAACCTAACCTAACCTAACCTAACCTAACCTAACCTAACCTAACCTAACCTAACCTAACCTAACCTAACCTAACCTAACCTAACCTAACCTAACCTAACCTAACCTAACCTAACCTAACCTAACCTAACCTAACCTAACCTAACCTAACCTAACCGGAGTCCCGTGTGAACCGCGACTACGAGCGTCACGCTTTAAACCCGCTCCGTAGTGTAAAAATCGTTTGTGCGGTAAAAGTTTTCAAAAGTGATAAGTGCGACACATCAAAAGATTCGTCTTTTTAAAACCTACACAATAGTGAAAACCGCGTGGAAAACGGACCACAATTGCGAATTTTCCTAGAACAAAAACTCTTTTTAGTGTTAAGTTTACTTAGTAAAAAAAAGTGAAAAAGGACACATAATTCGGAAAATAGATCGATGACCTATAGTTTTTCAATTGTGGGAGGGTGCGGCTCGGGGAGGCCCACCTTTTGAGCCCCCTCTCATATTTTTCCGCCGAAAATTGGAAGAGTCAGAGCGGTTTTTCCAAAAGACCACGTGCCACGAGGTCCCTGTTCCCGGTCCTGCGGGAACATTTGTGGTACCGGGCGGTGTGCGGGACGCTGCAAGGACTCAGGAACCGTTTCGACCAAAATCGTAAGTGCAGTGGTTCCGGAGTTATTTTATTTTACAAAAGCCAAAAAAGTGCACAAACTTAAGACCCCCATAGCTCCCTGGTGTGATCGACGACCCCCTCTTTTTATTTTTTAATTGGATAGACGAGGGTTAGTCTACACTTTTAAAATTTACCCGGACAAAATCGCCCCAGGGGCTCAAAAGATATTAACACCCAAAAAGGGTAAACAAACTTTTGTCAAATAAAAGTGTACCGGAAGTGAGAAACAAAAACTTTGGGGGCCCATAACCCCGCATCCTGGAGACCCGGGATTGTGCAGTTTCTCCAGGAACTATTTTTTAGGCGACGCCTTTCGTTTGAGACCGGAATCTCGGCCCTACGCCAATTTTTGGGGAGGGTCGGTTCTGGTTTCAAATTACGAAAAACCGATCGTCACAGCAAGAGCGCCCCCAGGCGGAATAAATTAGAAACTTTTAAAAGATTTAAAGTGTTAGTTTGTGATCAGACACAAAACTACGAAACTAGTAGCTTCACTTTCACAAAGTATATTAAATATTTTATTTTTGTACGGGGTTCGATTCCCGTAGTTAAAAATCTGTAAATTTTATTTTTAAGTAGGTTAAGTTAGTGTAAGACAAATAGGGACCGGGCATACCCCTGATACCATCACTTCACCCCCCTACCCCACCACCCCCTCCCCTAAATCCTTGCGTGGGTACTAGACCCCCCGTGCTTGGGTCCATTTGAACCAGCAGGGGGTAAAGAACACATAGACCTCGGCCATTAACGCCGACCCCACAAACCCCCCCCCTCTCCAAATCTATTTTACCTCACCCCCTCTATTTTAGACCCCCCCCTAACTCCGTTCCCGGGGCGCCTGGACCCCCCGAGTCTGGACTCGTCTGAATCGGCTCGGGGAGCCCAGCTGACTGGCCGGGTCTGTACCCTTACCCCCACCCCTCCCCTTACCTCACCCCCCCTAATACCAACCTGTCCCCGGAGCACCTGGACCCCCCCGTGTTTGGGTTCATATGAACCGGCAGGGGAGGCCCAGACGTTCTATCCCGTCAACCTAATTCACCCGCCCCCTCCCCCTTACCTCAGCCCCCCTCCTTTCTAACTTCGTCCACAGAGCACCTGGACCTCCCGAGTTTGGGCTCGTTTGGACCGGCTCGGGGGGCCCATTAGCCTCCCCCCCGTCACCCCTTACCTCACCCCCCTCCTCTCCAACTTTGTCCCCAGAGCACCTGGACCCCCCGAGTTTGGGTTTGTTTGAACCAGCCCGGAGGGCCCAGTAGCTTCCCCCCCCCACCCTACCTCACCCCCCTTTTCCTTACCTCGTACCTGGGGCATTCAGACGCCCCGTGTTTAGGCTCATTTGAACCGCCAGGGGGTCACTAACACATTGGCCGCGGCAGTTTACGCCGACCACACTAAACGCCACCCCACGAAAACCTCCCCCCTCTCCCCTCCACTTTTACCTCACCCCCCCTCCCCTAACTCTGTCCCTGGGGCTCCTGGGTCCCCCGAGTTTGGGCTCATTTTAATCAGCTCGGGGAGCCCAATCGATTGGCCCCGGCAGTTTTCCCCTCCCTCCCCACATTACCTTCCCTCCCTGTAACTTTGCCCCCAGGGCACCTGGACCCCCCGAGTTTGGGTTCATCTGAACCGGCTCGGGACGCCCAGCTGACTGGCCGGGTCTGTACCCTTACCCCACCCCTCCCCTTACCTCACCCCCCTAATACCAACCTGTCCCTGGAGCACCTGGACCCCCCCGTGCTTGGGCTCGTTTGAACCGGCAGGGGAGGCCCAGACGTGCTATCCCGTCAACCTAATTTACCCGCCCCCTTCCCCTTACCTCACCCCCAACCCTTAACTTTGTCCCCAGAGCACCTGGACCCCCCGAGTTTGGGCTTGTTTGGACCGGCCCGGGAGGCCCAGTAGCTTCCCCCCTCACCCCTTACCTCACCCCCTCTCCTTTCCAACTTGTCCCCAGAGCACCTGGACCCCCCGAGTTTGGGTTTGTTTGAACCAGCCCGGGAGGCCCAGTAACTTCCCCCCCTCACCTTACCTCACCCCCCTTTTTCCTTACCTCGTACCTGGGGCACTCAGACCCCCGTGTTTAGGCTCAATTGAACCGCCAGGGGGTCACAAACACCAAACGCCACCCCACGAAACCCCCTCCCCCTCTCCCCTCCATTTTTTTTTTTACTTCACCCCCCCTCCCCCTAACTCTGTCCCTGGGGCTCCTGGGCTCCCCGAGTTTGGGCTCTTTTTAATCGGCTCGGGGAACACAATCGATTGGCTCCGGCAGTTTTCCCCTCCCTCTCCACATTACCTTCCCTCCTTTTAACTTTGCTCCCAGGGCACCTGGACCCCCCGAGTTTGGGTTCATCTGAACCGGCTCGGGACGCCCAGTAGACTGGCTCTGCCAGCTCCTTATTATTTTAATTTTCTTAATTTAATTATTTTATTTTATTACTTTTTTGTGTTCGACAATCCTGCTGAGCAGGAACTATATTAAGACTATATAGAACAGAAAGTAGCGTTTGCTACTTTAATATAGTAATAAGTAGATTTAAGACAGGGCACACTTCGCCCCCACCCTACTTTTTAATTTTATTTTTTATTTTATCTTTATTTTAATATAGAACGTCTTCTGACAGAGTATAGCTTTTGTTGTGCTTGTCCATTGTGTTGACCGTATTTATTGACAATTTTTAATTTTAAATTTGTTATATACCTTATTTTACCTATACACGACACAGACCCCCCTTTACAGGGTCAAATTCACACTTTTACAACTTGACAATTTTCCCCGATTTACACACACATCAACATGAGTCTACACCGTACACCCGCGACCTCCGGTACGACCAGGAAACCAACTACGCCCGTCACCCCCAGTCCCACTACCACAACCACAGCAGCGCGGGACGCTGCCAAAACATTTATCAGAAGACCAAACACAAAACGGAGGTCGCTCGAGAACTTAGAGACTTACAAGAAGCAGCAACAAACCTATGCTGAGATCTCGGGCGACCAGCTCCTCCAGGGACTGATGAAGATCTTCGAAGACATACCTTCGAGAGTCTCCCAGTATCCACAAATGCGAAGGGACATAAAACAGTTCCTGGAGGAGCAATCCGATAAGGGATTGAGAATGGTCTTCGAAATTAATACTCGCGTAGTGGCATTAGACGAAGAGAGGAAAGCCGAAGCCGAGGAAAAAGAAAAGGCAGCGAGGGCGCCCTCAAGGACCTCACCGTCCAATGGGCATGAGGACGTCCTCAGAAAACTGGGGGAGATGGAGGCGGCGCTGACCGAGCGGATCGGTGAAATGGAGCGAACCATTCAAACCGATCTGCAGGGACTGGACGTCAGTGCCAACGACCGGTGCACCGACCTGCTCGGCAGGATCGCCGACAGGATCGAGGACGCAAGGGATGGGGGAGACCAAACGGCCAACATCGTCGAGGATCGAACCCATGCCCTCCTTAGGGATCTTGTCGGCGGCAGTTGCCGGAGAGGTCGTCGCGACTAGGCAAGAAATCGTTGAGGTCGCCAAAGGACTGAAGAGTGCCAACCTGGCCCCGGTACCAGTCCTAAAGACATACGCCAGCGCCGCAGCAGCCAAGCCTGCCTACCGCCCTGCACTTCACTCGGTGGCGGTCACCCTGGAGGGAAACCAGGAGACCGCTGACGAGGTCCTCACCAGAGTAAAAAGGGCGGTAGATGCTAGAAGCACCGGGCTTAAGGTCACCAAGGTCCGGAAAGCGAGGAACCAAACTATAATTTTGGGCTGTGACACAGAGGAGGAACTAATCAAAGTCCGGAAAACAATTGAGAGCCGTGGGGGCGGATTAAAAGTCGCCCCCATGAAAAACAAAAATCCTTTAGTAGTCCTAAAGGATGTATACCTGGAGAGCGAGGACGAGGACTTGGTTGGGGCGATTCACGCCCAAAACAAGGAAATGTTCACGGGCCTACCTGAAGAGGACGCGAAAATAGACATCAAATTTAAAAAGCGCACAAAAAACCCGAAGACGAAGCACATAATCCTTCAGGTAGGTCCCAGTGTTTGGCAGAGGATGACGGAGGCTGGAGCCCTCTATCTGGACCTGCAAAGGGTCAGAGTCGAGGACCAGTCTCCGCTCATCCAATGCACTAGGTGCCTTGCTTACGGACACGGTCGGAAATTTTGCACCGAGAGTGTGGACAGATGCAGTCACTGCGGAGGGCCGCATTTGCGCGACAAATGCGCCGACCTCATTGCAGGCAACGAACCGCGGTGCTGCAACTGTTCGCGCTCTGGGCTGCGGAGGACCGACCACAACGCGTTCAGTGTTGACTGCCCGGTGCGGAAAAAGTGGGATTACCTGGCCCGGGCAAACACAACATACGCCTAACCCACACACAACACCTACACACAGCCACAAACCACACAGGAACACAAACAGAGACATATACAAACATGAAACACACAAAAACATAAACACAAACAGATACACAGAATGCATTATGAGTATACATGATGGTATCAGTACAGGAACACAAACAGAAACATATACAAACATGAAACACACAAAAAACATAAACACAAACAGATACACAAAATGTATATTAAATATACACGATGGTATCAGTACACGAACACAAATACACACACGAACACTAAAAAGAAAAATCAGCTATGAAATAAAATAATAGGTAAAGAAACTGTCAATAAATATATATAAAATATAAGTATATATATGTTATTGCATAAATAAAAGCGTTTTAAATATAAGGAAAGTACAACAAAAGCAAACCAACCAAACCGCAAAATACAACTGCTAATATTATGTAATAAAATAAATCAGATACATTATGTAATAAATAACTAGAAATGTAAAAGTAAATAACAAAGTATAAATGTAAAACAATAGAAATAGTACAGCCTATAGAAATAGTATATAGTAATAGTACATACTAAACAATAGTAAAACAATAGTAAACAATAGAAATAATCAGATACATTATGTAATAAATAACTAGAAATGTAAAAGTAAATAACAAAGTATAAATGTAAAACAACAGAAATAGTACAGCCTATAGAAATAGTATATAGTAATAGTACATACTAAACAATAGTAAAACAATAGAAATAATCAGGTACATTATGTAATAAATAACTAGAAATGTAAAAGTAAATAACAAAGTATAAATGTAAATCAAAAGAAATAGTACAGCCTATAGCAATAGTATATAGTAATGGTACATAGTAAAAAGTTAAAAAAAAAAAAAAAAAAAAAAAAAAAAAAAAAAAAAAAAAAAAAAAAAAAAAAAAATATATATATATATACATATATATATATATATTGTAAAACAATAGTAAACAATAGAAATAGTATATAGTAACAGTGTATAGTAATAAATAATGTGTAGAAATAATGTATAGTAAATATAAAAGCAGTAAAAAAGGTAGTAGCGGAAATCCCATCCAAGGGATAGTGTGGATACATTAAATAGATTAGGCATATAGTGTAAGTCTACCAAGGTCCCGGTGTTTCCATGATCGGGGAAAAGCGATAAAAAAAAAAAAAAAAAAAAAAAAAAAAAAAAAAAAAAAAAAAAAAAAAAAAAACCTAACCTAACCTAACCTAACCTAACCTAACCTAACCTAACCTAACCTAACCTAACCTAACCTAACCTAACCTAACCTAACCTAACCTAACCTAACCTAACCTAACCTAACCTAACCTAACCTAACCTAACCTAACCTAACCTAACCTAACCTAACCTAACCTAACCTAACCTAACCTAACCTAACCTAACCTAACCTAACCTAACCTAACCTAACCTAACCTAACCTAACCTAACCTAACCTAACCTAACCTAACCTAACCTAACCTAACCTAACCTAACCTAACCTAACCTAACCTAACCTAACCTAACCTAACCTAACCTAACCTAACCTAACCTAACCTAACCTAACCTAACCTAACCTAACCTAACCTAACCTAACCTAACCTAACCTAACCTAACCTAACCTAACCTAACCTAACCTAACCTAACCTAACCTAACCTAACCTAACCTAACCTAACCTAACCTAACCTAACCTAACCTAACCTAACCTAACCTAACCTAACCTAACCTAACCTAACCTAACCTAACCTAACCTAACCTAACCTAACCTAACCTAACCTAACCTAACCTAACCTAACCTAACCTAACCTAACCTAACCTAACCTAACCTAACCTAACCTAACCTAACCTAACCTAACCTAACCTAACCTAACCTAACCAGTACGACTCACGCCACGCTCGAGAGCACGTGCTTTTTTACTCGCTCCTACTTTCAAAAAATCGGTTTAGTGGTTTTTCTTCGACTTATATTGACAAGTTTGGTGTCGGTAGATTCGTCTCGGCGCGGCCCATCCGCTGGATTTCAGTGAAGTGCCGTCACGCGAACCCCCGAAGCACAAAACGTGAAAAACCTCACTTTTTGGGGTTATGTTTTTAAAAAATTTTACAATTTTGTTTATAGCTCAGTGATTAGTTAAGTGTTTTGTGTGAAAGAAGTGCCAGGAGGTGGGCCAAGTGAGCCCCCACACGCTGCAGCCTTCAAAGGCACCCGGACGTGTGCCCCGGAAGTAGGAAAACCTTTTTTCCACTTACCACGTGGTGACCAACCCATCGAAGGAGTCAAGCGGGGAGCCTGAAAAATTGGTGACCGAAGGAGCTTCAAGCGTCGTGCCTAAAACTGCAAAAAAGAAAATTTTTTGTAAGTTAGAAAAATTATTAGACACTATTAAAGTTTCGAACTTTAGGCAACTATATCTGCCGATCTACAAGGAAATTTGAGAAACTTCAACTGCAGCCAGTTGCGCGCTTCAGAGAAGAACCTATACCTGCAATTTCAAATTTTTTGGACATTTTATAGTGACTTGGTAATTAAAAAACCAAATTTTTTGAAAATTCAAAAATTTTTTGTACCGATTTTAAGAAAAATTTAAAACAGATTTAGCCATAAGATAGACCTAGATTTTACCTTAATTTTAAGATTTTTTGTGTATTTTTGCGGCCCGCCAACCCGGAGATACGTAATTTTTTGTGTTTTTTTCGAAATTAATTAGAAATAGGTAGAAATTCCTCGATTTTGACAGCGGGACCGGCTTTATATAGTCGGTTTGAGCTTAGACAAGCCCAAACTCGGTGCTTCTAGCGTCAAAATTAAGGAATTTTGTAAAATCCGACTTTTTGGTTTTTATGGTTACAAAAGTTTGATTTGTCATATCTCCGGACTGGAAGGTCGCAGCGGTGAGGGGTTTCGGCTGTGGGGTACCTTGGGGACTCATCTTTAGGACGAAACTAGTTTGGACTGAATCAGACGAAATTAAATTTATAGCCCCAGAACCGATCCCACAGGGTAGCCGAGACGAGGCCGAGCTGTCCAAAGAAAATCCGGTGTCTCTCCGAGCATTGGTTGCGGAAATATAGGCTTTTGAAGTTTGAATCTGACAGCTGGTCGGCCATCTTGTTTTGAGGGAAACAGCCGTAACTCCGAAACCGTTCGTGCTGCGAAGCTGCGGTTTTCACTTTTGGCCTTTGGAGGGTAGTGGCTACCTTCCCCTGAAATTTCAGGAGTGTAGGAGCCAAAAAATTTTTGGGATCTGGAAGCAGCACCAGGTGATAGAAAGCGTCAGGGCGACCAGAACGAGCCCAAGCTCGGGTATTCTGAGACAGACAGGACCGGAGAAAAGACTCGTCAAAATTCGACGAGCGGCCATCTTGGAAATTTTTAACTTCACATATCTCCGGAACGCGTTGTCTCAGTGAGCCCGGGTTTCTTTCTGGGGCCTTGGCAGCTCTTGACGCTTACAAAAAGCTAGGTTTTTGACAAATCGGGGGTCAAAAAATTTGGGGGGTCAATTTTAATTCCGGGGGGTAGGTATCGACGAACCAAGCCAGGCGAACCCAAACACGGGCCAAATCGGACAATTGGTGCAGGAGATAGGGGGGAGTAACCACATCGGGACAGCCATCTTGGTTTGTAACCACGATTTTTAGACCCCCCTATCTTTGGACCCTCTTAGAGTAGCGGGGTCGTGTTTGGGATCATCTGAAAGGGCTCGGCGAGGGCTACAAGCCAGCATACGCAATTGGGCTCTACATAGAGTCCAGAAATTTTTTATTTTTATTTTTTTTAAACTTTTTTACTTTTGATAAAATATTGTGTGTATATTGACCCCCGGGATCGTATTACCGGTGTGAACAGACCCACACGGTCTATTAGACCTTGTGGCGTGACTCTACGTAATTTTAATTAGTTAATTAGTTTAAGTTTATTATCTTAGAGGCAGGGACTATACATCCCCAAGTGCTGACAACTCTGCTGAGCAGAGGATAACGGCTCTGTATAGAGCAAATTTACTCGTTTATGTTGTTTTTATTTTTCATATTGTATTATTATTTGCTTGACTGTGTATGCTATTTTAGAAATCATATTACAATATTGTGACAGCATATATCAAAATATAGTTTTACACCGTGACTAACCTAGGTCATCCCAGCAACTTGTCCCTATTGATAACATCGATATCAGTGTGTCCTTTTACAACACATTGAACGAGAGACATAGAGACTTCACCATGATCGCTATAAGAACACCAATCAGGAAGGCAACCGCCTCTCCAGGCGCCGTTAGCGGGGAAACTGCGGAAGCGGGACCATCAGTACCGCTAACACAAACCGCCAATGTGAAGCGCATCAGTGCGGAATTCGAGGGAGGCAAAACGGGGCCCAGAACAACACCCACTAAATCGCCAATGAAATTACTTTTTGGCGTTTCGACAAAAACTAGAGGCAAAACAGGCCCCCCTCCATCCGACTCCAGGATCACAACACGCAGAACCTCGATGGAGGCGCAGCCCCAGTCGCCGCCAGCACCAGCGCCGGTGCCAAAATCAAGGTACACCTCCAGGATTACAGAGGCAAAAGCCATCATGACTAAAGCCAAAACATTATTAGGTCAGTCCAAAAACATAAAGGGTGACATCAAGACGGAGGTCGACAGGATTGTCGGACGTTTATACGAGCTGGTGAAGGAGGGAGAAAGCGATCCCAAAAAGAAAGCCCCGAAAAAGACTGCACAAAATGAGCAGTCGGAGGAGACAGAATGCGAGGGGACATGGAGAGAGGTTCTAAAAGACCACACGAGAGTCATAAAAGAACACCAAAAGAAAATGGAAGACTTGGAAAAAGCCCTTGAAGCTCAGAAAAGAGAGCATCTAGAGCAGACGTCTCCCACTTCCTATGCAGAAGCCGCCGCCAGCAAACTCAAACCTACAACACCTGTATCAAACACGATGCACTCCATGATTGTGACCTCCAAGGAGGAAACGGAAACCGGAGAAGAGGTTTTACAAAAAGTTAGGAAGGCGGTGGACGCAAAGGAAGGCTGGATCAAAGTGGAGAGGGTCCGTAAAGCGAAGGATCGTAAGGTGATCCTGGGCTTTAGCTCCAAAGAGGAGAGGAGTAAAGCTCGGGAAAAACTAGAAAGATGTGGCGACCACCTCTCAGTAGAGGAGGTTAAGAACAAGGACCCGCTTCTGATGCTTAGGGACGTCTTGACCGTAAATACGGACGAAGACGTGATAAAGGCTTTCCGGAATCAAAATGGGGGAATCTTTAGCGAACTCAAAGAGGAGGAGGACAGGATAACGATAAAGTACCGAAAAAAGGCCAGAAATCCTCACACTTGCCACATAATCATGAGTGTCTCACCTGCCATCTGGGGGAAAACACTGAGGACTGGATCGCTGCATATAGATCTGCAGCGAATTCGGGTGGAGGACCAGTCTCCCCTGGTTCAGTGTACCCGCTGCCTGGGGTTCGGGCATGGAAAGCGCTTCTGCAGAGAATCAACCGATCTGTGTAGCCACTGCGGGGGTCCACACATGAACAAGGACTGCGACGAACGGATTGCCGGTGAGAAACCAAATTGTCGAAACTGCACCAAGGCGCAGTTGGACAAAAAGGAGCATAACGCCTTCTATCACGACTGTCCTATAAGAAAGAAGTGGGATAGGCTTGCGCGGTCAACAGTAGCATATTGTTGACATCGACACAGATGAAAAAATCCTTTACCGCATCATACAGGCAAACCTCCAGCGGAAAAAACTGGCCACGAGTGAGGTGTTACTCGAGGCGGGAAAGAGGAAAATCGCAGTGGCATTACTGCAGGAACCCTATGTAGGTGGAGCTGGGGAGATGAGGAGTCACCAAGGAGTCCGAATATTTCAAAATACCAGTAGTGGAGGGGGTACTGTCAAAGCGGCGATTGCTGTATTTGACCCGCATCTAAAAGTTAAACAGTACCCAAATCTTACCACGAATAACATCGTCGTGCTAGGGGTGTACACGGACACCTGGGAGGTGACACTCATCTCTTTTTACTTCGAGCCTGACCAACCTATACAGCCATATCTGGAACGCCTCAAGGACATTAATCATGTAATAAAAACTAGGTGGGTCGCTGGAGGGGACGCAAATGCGAAGAGCTCCTGGTGGGGAAGCCCCAAGACAGACAAACGAGGAGAAGAACTCTCTGGGACGCTGCACGAACTGGGTCTTCATATCTTAAATAAAGGGGAAACTCCTACCTTCGACACCGTACGGGGAGGTCAACGATTAACAAGCTACGTGGATGTCACTACTTGCACCACAGATATCCTTGCAGTCGTAGAAGACTGGAAAGTAGAAGTGGGACTCACGAGCTCCGATCACAGCGGCGTGATATTTAGTATTAAGCTCCACAAATCTAAAGAAATTCAAGTAAACAGAACTACTAGAAAATATAACACAAAGAAAGCCAATTGGACCCAGTTTCATGAGAAACTGGAACAATTAAAGCTAGAACACAAAATAACTGCAACAGAAGTAAGCAAAATACAAACCGTAAAACAATTAGAAAATTTTATTAACAAATTTAATCAAGCCATAACAGAAACATGCAATAAATCAATACCAATACTTAAAAATAAGAAACTACTTACCATGCCGTGGTGGTCACAGGAGCTCGATGAGATGAAGAGGAGGGTGACTACGTTGAAAAACAGGATTCGATGCGCAGCCCCGGTGCGTAGACAGAAGGTAGTCGAGGAGTACCTGAAACAAAAAGAAAAATATGAAACAGCAGCAACAAAAGCGCAAATAGAGAGTTGGAAAAACTTTTGTGAGAAACAGGATAGAGAGAGTGTTTGGGAAGGCATTTACAGAGTGATCGGCAGAACTACCAGGAGAGAGGAGGATTTGCCAATGATGAAGGATGGTAGGGCATTGGATGCAAAAGAGTCTGTAAAGTTTATAGCTGAAACATTCTACCCGGGGGACCCTGAGATCGAGGATAACGCTATACACCGCGACATCAGGAGAAGAGCCAATGCAGTGAACGTTGGAGAGCAGAGCGAGGATTGTGATCCGGAGTTTACAATGCATGAACTGCGGACGTCAGTGGAATCATTCAACCCGCGTAAGGCTCCTGGAGGAGATGGATTCACGGCGGACATATGTCGACACGTCGTTGAGGAGGACCCCGAGTTGTTTCTGCAAATGGTCAACAAATGCCTAGCTTTGCACCACTTTCCGACATCATGGAAGGTGGCAACAGTGGTCGTATTAAGGAAACCAGGAAAAGAACAGTACACAACCCCAAAATCCCTGAGACCAATAGGATTACTACCTGTATTGGGTAAGATACTAGAAAAAATGCTGGTGGGCAGACTCAAATACTATTTACTGCCAAATATGAGTACTCGCCAGTACGGTTTCATGCCCCAGAAGAGCACCGAAGACTCCCTCTATGCACTAATGCAGTACATCCGCAGAAAACTGAAAGATAAGAAAATCATAACGATGGTATCCTTGGATATAGAGGGAGCATTCGACAGTGCATGGTGGCCAGCAATTAGAATACGTCTGGCTGAGGAAAAATGCCCTATAAACCTCCGGCTACTGGTCGATAGTTACCTACATCAGAGAGTTGTTAGAGTAAGATACGCCGGAGAGGAACATGCTAAGCACACTAGCAAAGGTTGTGTACAAGGGTCTATAGGGGGACCAATATTATGGAACCTCCTGTTGGACCCACTTCTTAAGAGCCTGGAGTCCAGAGGCGAATATGTCCAAGCCTTCGCCGATGACATCGTGCTTGTGTTTAGCGGAGAGACTGCCGGGGAAATTCAGGAACGTGCCAATGCCGCCCTCGAACGTGTCCGCGAGTGGGGAGTCGCTAACAAACTGAAGTTTGCACCTCATAAAACACTAGCAATGACCATTACCAGAAGACTGAAGTACGACACCCCACGATTGAGCATGGGCGGGGTCGACATTGGCACGTCCAAGGAAATTAAGCTACTGGGCATAACCATTGACGAAAAATTGACATTCAACAGCCATGTCGCAAACGTCTGCAAAAAAGCCATATCAATATACAAGCAGTTGTCTAAGGCCGCTAGAGTCAGTTGGGGCTTACACCCGGAAGTCATCCGCACAATATATACAGCGACCATCGAGCCCATAATCTTATATGGGGCCAGTGCCTGGTCGCCGGCTGTAAACAAGTTAGGAATTAAAAAACAATTGGACGTATTACAGCGCGGAGTAGCGCAAAAGCTTTGTAGAGCCTACCGCACGGTCTCCCTAAACTCGGCACTGGTGCTGGCGGGGATTCTCCCCCTCGACCTTCGAGTGCGTGAGGCGGCCCTATTGTACGAGATAAGGAAGGGCATTCCCTGGGAAGGACTGTTGGATCGGGAAATTGAGACCATGGCGCGCGTGATAGATCTGCCGCACCCAGCTGACTATAAAATCATTAAAGTGGAAACCATCGCAGACCGGGACCAGTACATGCAAAGCGTCAGCAGGGCAGTCAAAATTTTTACAGACGGCAGTAAAATTGGAGGTAAGGTCGGAGCTGCCTTGACTATTTGGACCGACGAAACCGAAACCACTACGGCCAAACTTGCCCTGTCTGAATATTGTACTGTGTACCAAGCCGAACTCCTGGCATTATGCAGAGCAACAAGAGAGGCAGCCCAACGCAGCGACACTACGATTGGGATCTATAGTGACTCGATGGCGGCTCTCCAAACGATCCAAAATCATCGTTCCCCCCATCCCTTAGCAGTGGCAGCGAGAAAAAATCTACAGAATGCTTCTCTAAGGAACACAGTTGTGTCCCTTTTCTGGATTAAAGCACATGAGGGATTGGAGGGAAATGAAAGAGCGGATGAGCTGGCGAAGGAGGCGGCTGTAGGTTCCAAACGAAAGCCTGATTACGACCTATGCCCGGTATCACACGTCAAGCGTTGCATACGTAGTGCAACGATTGACGTTTGGAACCAACGGTATATAAATGGGACAACAGCATCAACCACGAAGATGTTTTTACCAGACGCAAAACTCGCTTATAGCGTCGTCAGGAAATTTGCGGCCTCAAGCGTAAAGACGCAGGTCATGACAGGGCACGGTGGCTTCTCGGAGTATTTACATCGTTTTAAATGCAAAGAGAATCCGGGGTGTGCATGTGACCCACAAATAAGCGAGACGGTACAGCATATTTTGTTTGAGTGTCCCATTCACTCAAAGGAGCGCTTTGACGTCGAACAACGGTTGGGCTTCAAAATGGAAGCCAAAAGTATATCAAAAATTATGTTAAGCAAGGATAGGGACAGGTTGCTTGACTACTGTACTAAAATAGCAGAAACTGTAATAAAAAGAAATAGAACAAAGCCATAGCAAATTATGCTGTCATAATATTATGTAGTATATTACTGTACAGCATAAAATTATAAATTGTATTAGAATAAGATATATGTTTAAACATAAGCAGTAGTATAAGGCAAACTGAACTGTAATGAAAATAAAATGTAAATAAAAACAAAAATAATGTATAGAATAATAAGTAGAATAAGGCCCTAATGTTTAGTTGTAACACTGTAACAGTATTTGGTAGAAATATTAAATCAATAGTTTATATTTAATGAACTACACCCAAATTAGAACATAAGAAAATAAAGAAATTAGCCTAGAATAGATGCATAGATGGGAATCCCACCCATACAGACAGAATGTGAGGAATGATAGAAAGAACAAGTATGCGGCATGATAGTGCGAGAGGAATAAGTGATAGAACTGGAGTGAAACTGACCCTTAGATTAGAACAGTCTCCAATGCTGTTGGAGGACCTAGGTTTTAAAAAAAAAAAAAAAAAAAAAAAAAAAAAAAAAAAAAAAAAACCTAACCTAACCTAACCTAACCTAACCTAACCTAACCTAACCTAACCTAACCTAACCTAACCTAACCTAACCTAACCTAACCTAACCTAACCTAACCTAACCTAACCTAACCTAACCTAACCTAACCTAACCTAACCTAACCTAACCTAACCTAACCTAACCTAACCTAACCTAACCTAACCTAACCTAACCTAACCTAACCTAACCTAACCTAACCTAACCTAACCTAACCTAACCTAACCTAACCTAACCTAACCTAACCTAACCTAACCTAACCTAACCTAACCTAACCTAACCTAACCTAACCTAACCTAACCTAACCTAACCTAACCTAACCTAACCTAACCTAACCTAACCTAACCTAACCTAACCTAACCTAACCTAACCTAACCTAACCTAACCTAACCTAACCTAACCTAACCTAACCTAACCTAACCCAGTACGAATCGCGCCACGCCCGAGAACACGTGCTTTATTCACCCGCTCCCGCTTTGAAAATTCATTTCAGTGGGTTTTTCTTCAGATATCGCAACAAGTTTGGTGTCGGGAGTTTCGTCTCGTCGCGACCCATCCGCTGGATTACAGTGTAGTGTCGTCGTACGAGCCCCCGAAGGAGGAAAAGTGAAAAACCTTGTTTTTGAGGTTATCTTGTAAAAAATTTTTTAGTGTTTTGCGAATAACTCCGTGAAAAGTGAAGTGTTCTGAGCGAGGAAAGTGTCAGGAGGTGGGCCAAGGGTGCCCCCACACGCTCCAGCCGTCAGAACCACCCGGACGCGCGCCCCTGAAGTAGGGGGACACTTTTTCCCAATTTCCCACGTGGTGACGAAACGGGAAGGAGGCAAGCCAGGACTCTGAAAATCAGACGAGCGGAAGAACCCTTCAAGCTGACCTTTTTTCCGTAAAAAGAAAAATTTTACGTAAGTCGGAAAAATTATTATTACCTTTTGAAAGTTGAAACTTTGGAAGCCAATTTTTTCGGTTCCAAGAAGAATTTTAAAATTCTGCAACTGCAGTCTGTTGCGCGCTTCGGAGAAGACTTAGCACCTGACCTCAAAACATTTTTTGGACAATTAATCTAGTTGTAGTAATTAAAATAGTTAAAAATTTGAAAAATTTAAAAATTTTTTGTGTTAGTTTTAAGATTTCCTTTTCCTTCCCCCCTTTTTCCTCCTCGGCCCCCTCCTTTTCCCTCCCTCCTCCTTCCCCCTCCCCTTTTCCCCCCCCCAAACCCTCCTTTCCTCTTTAACCAAACTCAAACCCCAACCTTTCCTCCAACCCTTTTTTCCCCTTTTCCTCCCTAATTTTCCTTTTTCCTTTCCTCCCCTCCTCCTCCCTCAAACTTTTTAACCCTCCCTCCCTTTTCCTCCCAAACCTTTCCCTCTAACCTCCCCCCCCCTCCCTTTTTCCCTTTTTTCCTCCTCCAAACCTCCTCCTCCCCCCCTTTTCCTCCTCCTTTCCCCTTCCCCCCCTTCTCCTCCCCCCTCCCTTTTAACCTCCAAACCAAACCTCCCTTTCCTTTCCCCATCAATCCCCACCCCCAAAACCCCTTTCTTTTTCCTCCCCCCCCCCCCTTTTTCCCTTTCATTTTTTTCCCCCCCCAATTTTTTGCCCAATTTTTTCATTTTTCGTCCCCCCTTCCCCCCCCCTCCCTAATTCATTATTCGTTTCCCCCAACCCCCAAAAAGGTCCTTTTTTTTTCCCCTTTTTTTTTTTTTTTTCTTTCCCCCCAAAATTAAATTTCCCCTTCTCCCCTTTCATATCCTCCCCCCACCTTTCCCCCCAGAACCCCCCCGCCCCCCCTTTTCCCTTTTTTCCCCCCCATTTCCCCCTTTTCCCCCCCCCCCAAAATTTTAAGGCCCCCCCCCTTCCCCTCCCCTTTTTTTTTTTTCCTTTTTTTCCCCCCTTCTTTATTTTTTCCCTTTTTTCCTTTCCCCCCAATTTTTTTTTTTTTTTTCCCCCTTCCCCTTCCCCCTTTTTTCCCCCCTTTTCCTCCCCCTTTCTTTCCCCTTTTAAAACTTTACCTCCCCTTTCCTTTTTTCCTTTCTTTTATTAAAAAAACCCCCCCCTTTTTTTTTAAAATTTTTTTTTTTTTAAAAAATTTTTATTTTTCCCCCTTTTTTTCCTCTAATTTTTTCCCCTTTTTTCATTTTTTCTATTTTCCCCCAACCCTCTTTTTTTTTTTTTTTTCCCCCCTTTTTTCCCCCCCCCCAAAAATTTCCTTATTTTCCCCCCCCTTTTCCCCCCCTCTCACCCTTCCCCCCTTTTTTTTTTTTCTCCCAAGCTGGGAAATTTTGGGAATTCGTAAAATCCGACATCTTGGTTTTTCTGGTTAACAATTTTGAATTGTTTATCTCCGGACTGGAGGGTCGCAGCGGTGCGGGGTTTTGGCTGTGGGGTACCTTAGGGGCCCATCTTTGGGGCAAAATTGGTTTAGACTGGTTTGGACAAAATTAAAAATATAGCCCCAAAACCTGTTTAGCAGGATACCCGAGATAGGGCCGAGCTGTCCAGAAAAAACCCGGTGTCTCTCCGACCATTGGTTGAGGAGATATAGGCTTTCAAAACCGTAATCTGACAGCTGGTCGGCCATCTTGTTTTGGTAAAAACGGCCATAACTACGGAACCGCTGGTGCTATAAGGCTGCGGTTTTCACTGTGGGCTCTTATAGGGAGTTGGCTACCTCCTCCTGAAATTTCAGGAGTGTAGGAGCAAAAAATTTTCAGGGTGCTGAAAACGGTACCGCGCGATAGGAGTTGTCGGGGCGACCTAGATAAGCCCAAACACGGGTACGCTGGGACAAATAGAACTGGAGAAAGAGCCGGCCAAAAATCGACTGGCGGCCATCTTGGAAATTTTCAAAATCGCATAGCTCCGGAACGCGTTGTCTCAGCGAGTCGGGGTTTCCTTGGGGCGCCTTGGCAGCTCTTACCGTACATAATATTTTGGGTTTTAGTGAAATCGGGGGTCAAAAATTTTTGGGGGTCAAATCTAATTCCGGGCCGTGGGTCTCGACGAGCCAAGCCAGGCGAGTCCAAGCACGGGCCAAATCGGCCCACTGGTTCCGGAGGTACAGGGGAGTAACCAGACCGGGGCAGCCATCTTGGTCTGTAACCACGATCTTTAAACCCCTCTATCTCTGGACCCACTTGGAGTAGTGGGGTGGTGTTTGGGGTCGTTTGGAAGGGCTCGGCGAGTACTATCAAACTGTATATTTTGTTAGGCTCTACATAGAGTTTCAAAATTTTTTGAAAAATTTTATTATTAATTTTAGAAATTTATTACATTTAAGGAAAATTTAGCAGTATTTAGACACCGGAGATTACTCTACCGGTACAAACTGATATATAGTTGTTAGAACTTTTGACAGTGGCGTGTAGTACTACATAGTTTTAAATATATATAAGTTTATTAGTTAAGATACAGGGACTATACATCCCTAAGTGTTGACAACCCTGCAGCGCAGGGGTTAACGGCTCAATACAGAGCGAAATACTTAATATTTCAATAGTTATTTACACTATTCATTACATCAATTGTGTGTGTGTTTTATCTTTACTGTGGCTTACTGCTATTTCACAGTAAGCAAATTTTACAACTGACTAAACCTAGGTCACGCAGCAACCTGTTCTTGTTAGGTATAACTAAACTACCTGCATTCACTCAGTGTGTCTCTATACAACACGCTGAACGTGGACTACAGTGACCTCATCATGCACGCAATTAGGTCACCGGTGAAGAGGGCGACGAAAGCCTCTCCTGGGGCTGGAAACATGGAACCCACTAGTGCGGGACCATCAATGTCACCAACAAAAATTCCTAACGCGAAACGCAGCACTGAGGAATCTGAAGGGGGTAAAGTAGCGCTGAATACGACCCATATAATATCACCAGGGAAACCGCTACCTGGCGTCCCCTTAAAGGCGAAAACCAGGACAGCCCCATCTCCATCCGAGACCAAAACGTCGGCCCATAGAACCTCTACAGAAGCTCAAGCCCCGCCGCTACCAGCAAAAAAATACGCCTCAAGGACATCTGAGGCCAAAGCTTTGATGGTGAAAAGCAAAAACAAACTGAATCTGTCCAAAAACCTAAAGACAGAGATAAAGACAGATTTCTTTGAAACGATAGAGCGACTGTATGAGCTGGTAAAGGAGTCAGAGAACGACATAAAAGGGAAAGGTCCGGGAAAGATCGTATTGGACGAAAAACCTGACGAAGTAGAAGGCGAGAAAGGTATGAAAATAGTGCTACGGGAACACACAAGGGCAATAGAAGAGCATACTGCGAAAATGATCGAACTCGAAAGAGCCCTCGAAGCACAGAGGAAGGAGTATTTAGATAGAGCGACCCCCGCCTCCTACGCTGAAGCCGCCGCTACTCACTTGACGAGCACCCTGGGAACACCCATGAAGAGCACCATCCACTCCATGGTTGTGACCTCTAGGGAGGAGACCGAGACATCAGACGAGGTCCTAAACAAGATCAGGCAGGCGGTCGACGCAAAGGAAGGATGGATTAAGGTGGAGAGAGTCAGGAAAGGAAAGGACCGGAAAGTGATTCTGGGATTCGGATCAAAGGAGGAAAGGAATAAGGCCCGAGAGAAACTGGAAAAGGATGGCGACCACCTCCTGGTCGAGGAGGTGAAGAACAAAGACCCACTACTGATCCTAAAAAATGTACTGTCAACCAACACCGATGAAGACATATATAAAGCTTTCAGGAATCAGAACGGGGAGGTTTTCCGCGGCCTCGAGCAGGAGGAGGACAGAATCGCAGTTAAGTACAGGAGGAGGGCCAGAAATCCCCACACATGCCACATAGTGGTTAGTGTGTCGCCGAAAATCTGGGGAGAACGCTGAAGATTGGGTCGCTACACATCGACCTGCAGCGAATCAGGGTGGAGGACCAATCCCCATTGGTACAGTGTACACGCTGCCTGGGTTTCGGCCACGGGAAGCGTTTCTGCAAGGAGACGGTGGACCTGTGTGGTCACTGCAGCGGACCACACCTAAGCAAGGACTGCGCGGATCGCCTCGCCGATAAGGCGCCAAGCTGCCGGAATTGTGTAAAGGCACAGCTCGAAAGTACCTTCCACAATGCTTTCTACACCGAGTGCCCCATAAGGAAGAAGTGGGACAGATTGGCGCGGTCGGCAGTGGCGTACTGCTAAGGGCGCCACGGGTGGACAAATCGCCTACCGCATCATCCAGGCTAACCTCCAGCGCAAAAAGCTTGCTACAAATGAGATGCTACTGGAAGCTGGGAAAAGAAAAGTCGCCGTGGCTCTTATGCAAGAACCTTACGTGGGCGGGGCCAAACAATTAAGGAGCTACAAGGGCGTTCGTATCTTCCAAAATACCAACCCGGGAGAAGGGACTGTCAAGGCGGCAATAGCCGTATTCGACCAAGACCTGAACGTGAGACAATACCCAAAACTCACCACGAATAACATCGTCGTGGTGGGGATCCAAACTGAGGCCTGGGAGATCACGCTAGCCTCCTTTTATTTTGAGCCAGACCGTCCCATAGAACCCTACTTGGAGCATCTCAAGACTATAAGCGGTAAAATAAAAACAGGGTTTGTCGCTGGAGGTGATGCCAATGCGAAGAGCCCATGGTGGGGAGGCTTAAAGACAGATGTACGAGGAGAGGAGCTGTCTGGTGCCGTAGATGAGCTAGGCCTTCACATCATAAACCAAGGGGAAACTCCTACCTTCGACACAATACGGGGAGGTCAACGACTAACAAGTCACGTCGACGTCACCGTCTGTACAGCGGACATTTTAAATGTAATTGACGACTGGAAGGTTGTCGAAGGACTAACGAGTTCGGATCACAACGCCATGGTATTTAGTATCAACTTACAAAAGTCAAAGGGAATCCAAATAAACAGAACAACCCGACAATACATAACAAAAAACGCAAATTGGGCGCTGTTTCATGAGAAACTGCAACAATTTAAAGTAAAATATAAATTAAACAAAATAGAAATAACAAAAATCACATCAATAGACCAACTAGAAACAACCATTCAAAAATTTTCAAATGTAATAACCGAAACCTGCAACAACACACTAAAAAAGATTAAAAATAAAAACATACTTACCATGCCGTGGTGGTCCAAGGAGCTCGAAGAAATGAAGAAAAAAGTAGCTACAAAGAAGAACAGAATCCGTTGCGCGGCCCCCGTACGGAGACAGAAGGTAGTCGAGGAGTACCTGAAACAAAAAGAAGATTATGAGATGGCGGCGGCAAAGGCACAGATAGACAGCTGGAAGGATTTTTGCGGAAAACAGGATAAGGAAGGAGTCTGGGAGGGGATCTACAGAGTGATCGCCCGGACGTCCACCAGAGCGGAGGACCTCCCGATGATCAAAGATGGGGAAGAGCTGGACCCGAAGGAGTCGGCAAAGTTAATAGCGGAGACCTTTTACCCAGAAGACGTCGAGAGCTCGGATAATGCTCATCACCAGCAGATAAGGAGAAGAGCCGAAGAGGTGAACACTGAAAAACAAGCTGAGACCTGCGACCCGGAGTTTACACTCTCTGAACTCAGGGCATCGGTGAACTCCTTTAATCCAAGAAAGGCGCCTGGTGTGGATGGTTTCACCGCTGACGTTTGCAGACACGCTATTGAGGATGACTCCGAAATGTTCCTACAGCTCATGAACAAATGCCTATTGTTGCACCATTTCCCAAAGTCTTGGAAGGAGGCAGTAGTGGTGGTGCTACGCAAGCCCGGTAAAGAGAACTACACAACCCCTAAATCTCTGAGACCGATAGGGCTATTACCAGTAATGGGCAAAATCCTCGAGAAGATGCTAGTTGGCCGATTAAAATACCATTTGTTACCAGGAATGAGCACTCTCCAGTACGGATTCATGCCCCAAAAAAGCACCGAAGACTCCCTCTATGACCTAATGCAGTTCATCCGCAGAAAATTAAAATTAAAACAAATTATAACAGTAGTATCACTGGACATAGAGGGAGCCTTCGACAGTGCATGGTGGCCAGCCATAAGAGTTCGACTGGCAGAAGAAAGATGCCCCTTAAACCTCCGGCTTTTAGTGGACAGCTACCTGAAAGATAGAAGTGTAAGGGTCCGATATGCCGGAGAGGAATACAACAAAGGCACTAGCAAGGGCTGTGTTCAGGGCTCAATAGGGGGCCCTATCCTATGGAATCTTCTCTTAGACCCACTCCTGAAGAGTCTGGAGCTCAGGGGAGAGTACTGCCACGCCTTCGCTGACGATATTGTGCTCGTCTTCCACGGGGAAACCGCGGAGGAAATACAAAGACGCGCCAATGCCGCCCTCGAACATGTTCGGGAGTGGGGAGTCATCAACAAGTTGACTTTCGCGCCCCACAAGACCATGGCGATGACTATTACAAATAAATTAAAATATGACACCCCGCGACTGAGCATGGGCGGGGTCGACATTGGCTCGACAAATGAATTAAAATTACTGGGGGTCACAATAGACGCAAAACTTACATTCAACAGCCACGTTGCAAATGTCTGTAAAAAGGCGATAGGTGTTTACAAACAACTGACCAGAGCAGCTAAAGCTAGTTGGGGACTACATCCAGAAGTCACACGAATAATATATGTGGCAACCATGGAGCCAATCATCCTGTATGGGGCCAGCGCCTGGTCATTGGCTGTAAATAAGACAGGGGTCAAAAAACAGCTGAACGCCTTGCAGCGTGGAGTGGCCCAAAAAATATGCCGAGCCTATCGTACGGTCTCATTAAACTCGGCATTAGTACTGGCGGGAATCCTCCCCCTCGACCTCCGAATCCGTGAGGTCACTTTACTATACGAGACCAAGAGGGGTACCCCCTGGGAAGTACTGAGGGACCGGGAGGTGGAGCGTATGGCTAGGACCGTAGACGCTCCTCACCCTGCTGAGCACATGATGTTAGACATCAAATTAATCGACAACCAAGAGCAGTATCTGCAAAGCGGAAATGGTGCAACAAAAATTTTCACTGACGGCAGTAAGATAGCGGGAAAAGTTGGAGCCGCCCTAACCATCTGGGCTGAGGACACAGAGATCGGCACAATTAAACTGGCTCTGTCGGCTTACTGCACTGTTTACCAGGCCGAACTCCTGGCACTTTGTAGGGCGACGAAGGAGGTCACCGTGCGTGGCGGAACTGCGTTTGGAGTCTTCAGCGACTCCATGGCTGCTCTCCAAACCCTGCAGAATCCTCGCTCCCTCCACCCACTAGCGGTGGCGGCAAGAGATCACTTAAGAACAGCATCTCTCCAGGGCAAAGCTGTGTCTCTGCACTGGATCAAAGCTCACGTAGGATTGGAGGGAAATGAGAGAGCTGATGAGCTGGCCAAGGCGGCGGCTGGGGGCTCCAAGCGCAGGCCCGACTATGACCTGTGCCCGGTTTCATTCGTCAAGAGTAGCATTCGTAGTGCGACCCTTGACGAATGGAACAAAAGGTACAGGGACGGAACGACAGCATCGGTGACGAAAATCTTTTTACCTGATATAAAGACGGCGTACAGAGTCGTCCGAAACTTCGAGGCCACGAGTGTCAGGACTCAAGTTATGACGGGGCACGGCGGGTTCTCTGAGTACCTGAACCGCTTCCGGTGCAAGGAGAGCCCGGCGTGCGTCTGTGACCCGGAGGTCAACGAGTCGGTGCAACACGTCCTCTTTGAGTGCCTAGTGCACCTAAGAGAGCGTTATGAGATCGAGCACGCACTCGATGTAAAAATAGAGGCTCAAAACATTGCAGCAATTATGTTGGGGAAAGACAGGAACAGGTTGCTTGATTATTGCGAAAAAATCGCTAAGTCTGTAATAAAAAGAAATAGTAGTAAGCGATAGTAAATTATGCTGTCATAATATCTTGTGACATATTATTGTACAGCATAAACGAATAAAATGTTTAGAATAAGTATACAAATTAAGTGTAAGCAGTAATTTAAGGCAAACTAACTGTATGTCAACTAAAATTAAGTAGAAATAAATAAAAATTGTTTAGAATAAGAATAGAAATAAGGCCTAATATAAGCATATAAAGCTGTAATTGTTTAATTGTTTATAATTAGTAATATTAAACAAAGTGTCGATGCAGTTATTGAACTATACCCGATAGATTTAAGGAAATATAAGTATAGAGAGTTTAGAATAGTAGGCATAGATGGGAATCCCACCCAAGCAAGTCATGAATGAGGAAAGAATGCAAGAAAGAACCAGTATGCGGCATGATAGTGCGAGAGGCATAATTGATAGAACTGGAGTGAAAATGTTAAAGAGAAAAGAACAGGCTCCAATTACGTTGGAGGATCTAGGTTTAATAAAAAAAAAAAAAAAAAAAAAAAAAAAAAAAACCTAACCTAACCTAACCTAACCTAACCTAACCTAACCTAACCAGTACGAATCGCGCCACGCCCGAGAACACGTGCTTTTTACACCCGCTCCCGCTTTGAAAATTCGTTTCAGTGGGTTTTTCTTCAGATATCGTAACAAGTTTGGTGTCGGGAGTTTCGTCTCGTCGCGACCCATCCGCTGGATTACAGTGTAGTGTCGTCGTACGAGCCCCCGAAGGAGGAAAAGTGAAAAACCTTGTTTTTGAGGTTATTTTGTAAAAAATTTTTTAGTGTTTTGCGAATAACTAAGTGAAAAGTGAAGTGTTCTGAGTGAGGAAAGTGTCAGGAGGTGGGCCAAGGGTGCCCCCACACGCTCCAGCCGTCAGAACCACCCGGACGCGCGCCCCTGAAGTAGGGGGACACTTTTTCCCAATTTCCCACGTGGTGACGAAACGGGAAGGAGGCAAGCCAGGACTCTGAAAATCAGACGAGCGGAAGAACCTTTCAAGCTGACCTTTTTTCCGTAAAAAGAAAAATTTTACGTAAGTCGGAAAAATTATTATTACCTTTTGAAAGTTGAAACTTTGGAAGCCAATATCTTCGGTTCCAAGAAAAATTTTAAATTTCTGCAACTGCAGTCTGTTGCGCGCTTCATAGAAGACTCAGCACCTGACCTGAAAAAATTTTTTGGACAATTAATCTAGCTTGTAGTAATTAAAATAGTTAAAAATTTGAAAAATTTGAAAAATTTATTGTGTTAGTTTTAAGAAAAATTTGATTTAAAATAGTCATAACATAGAGCTAGATTTAAGCATAATTATAGTATTTTTTCTAGATTTTTGCGACCAGCCAATCCGGAGATACGTAATTTTTTGTGTTTTTTCCAAATTATTTTAAAACGGGTAGAAATTCCTTGATTCTGACAGCGGATCCGGCTCTATACAGTCGGTCTCAGCTTAGACAAGCCCAAACTCGGTGCTCCTAGCGTCAGAATTAAGGAAATTCGTAAAATCCGACATCTTGGTTTTTCTGGTTATAAATTTTGAATTGTTATATCTCCGGACTGGAGGGTCGCAGCGGTGCGGGGTTTTGGCTGTGGGGTACCTTAGGGGCCCATCTTTGGGGCAAAATTGGTTTAAACTGGTTTGGACAAAATTAAAAATATAGCCCCAAAACCTGTTTAGCAGGGTAGCCGAGATAGGGCCGAGCTGTCCAGAGAAAACCCGGTGTCTCTCCGACCATTGGTTGAGGAGATATAGGCTTTCGAAATCGAAATCTGACAGCTGGTCGGCCATCTTGTTTTGGTAAAAACGGCCATAACTACGGAACCGCTGGTGCTATAAGGCTGCGGTTTTCACTGTGGACTTTTATAGGGAGTTGGCTACCTCCTCCTGAAATTTCAGGAGTGTGGGAGCAAAAAATTTTCAGGGTGCTGAAAACGGTACCGCGCGATAGGAGTTGTCGGGGCGACCAAGATAAGCCCAAACACGGGTACGCTGGGACAAATAGAACTGGAGAAAGAACCGGCCAAAAATCGACTGGCGGCCATCTTGAAAATTTTCAAAGTCGCATAGCTCCGGAACGCGTTGTCTCAGCGAGTCGGGGTTTCCTCTGGGCGCCTTGGCAGCTCTTACCGTACGTAATATTTAGGGTTTTAGTGAAATCGGGGGTCAAAAATTTTTGGGGGTCAAATTTAATTCCGGGTTGTGGATCTCGACGAGCCAAGCCGGACGAGCCCAAGCACGAGCCAAATCGGCCCACTGGTTCCGGAGGTACAGGGGAGTAACCAGACCGGGGCAGCCATCTTGGTCTGTAACCACGATCTTTAAACCCCTCTATCTCTGGATCCACTTGGAGTAGTGGGGTGGTGTTTGGGATCGTTTGAAAGGGCTCGGCGAGTACTATAAAACTGTATATTCAGTTAGGCTCTACATAGAGTTGCAAAATTTTTTGAAAATTTTTATTATTAATTTTAGAAATTTATTACATTTAAGGAAATTTAGCAGTATTTAGACACCGGAGATTACTCTACCGGTACAAACCGATATATAGTTGTTAGTACTTTGACAGTAGCGTGTAGTACTACATAGTTTTAATTAGTTATAAGTTTATTAGTTAAGATACAGGGACTATACATCCCTAAGTGTTGACAACCCTGCAGCGCAGGGAAATACATAGTTAGTAATAGAGTTACTAATACTTACTCTGGTACTTTTTAATTTTATTTACACTCGACACAGACCCCCCTTTACAGGGTACTTAAAACACTTAAACAATTGACAAATTTCCCCGACACACACTTACACAAACCTAAACATGCACCGCACACCCACGACGACCGGCACGGCCAAAAAACAAATCACTCCCAGCCCTGCCAACACAACCACAGAGGGAAGTCCTGACGCTGGAAAGACATTTATAAAGAGACCAAACGTCAAAAGAAGATCCATTGAAAACATGGAGGTCTACCACAAGCGCAAACAAAACTATGAGGTCCTATCAAACGAGCAGATCCTCCAAGACCTCATGAAGACCTTTGAGGACATTCCAACAAAGGTCCAGGAATACCCTCAGATGAGGCGTGATATAAAACAGTTCCTGGAAACGCAATCGGATAGGGGAATTCGAGCGGTCTTTGATCTCAGTAGACGAGTCAAAGAACTGGAAACAGCAATCTGGGACTCTCCAGCACCTACAAAGCAAAAGATAAATGAAAGACAGGAAGATATCTTCAGGAGACTGGGAGAGGTTGAAGCGGCGCTGACTGAACGGATAGAGGATATGGAGAAGACCTTGCAGACAGACTTGCAGGGTCTTGATGTATGCGCGAACAACCGATGCTCCGACTTGCTCGGCGGGATCGGCGACAGGATCAAGGAGGTTAGGGAGGGGGGAGATCAAACGGCCAAATTGGTCGAGGACCGAACTCACGCTCTCCTCAGAGATCTAGCCGCCGGTATTGCCGAGGAAGCCGTTGTAGCGAGGAAAGAGCTTGCTGAGGTCACTAAGGGACTGACGTGTGCCAATATGGCCCCAGTACCAGTCCCAAAGACCTACGCCAGCGCCGCAGCAACCAAACCCGCATACCGCCCTGCGCTGCACTCGGTGGCGGTTACCCTCGAGGGTAGTCAAGAGACTGCAGATGAGGTGCTCGCCAGGGTGAGGAAGGCGGTCGACGCCAGAGGCACCGGCCTCAAAATTAATAAAGTGCGCAAAGCAAAAAATCAAACGGTCATCCTTGGTTGCGATACAAGGGAGGAAATGACCAGGGTAAAGTTAGCAATAGAGAGCCGTGGGGACCATCTGAAAGTAGTGCCCATGAAAAATAAGAACCCTCTAGTCATCTTGAGGGACGTCTTCATGGACGAGGAGGATGAAGAGATACTCAAGGCTCTCCACTCACAAAACGGAGACATTTTCATGGGCCTACCAGAAGAAGAAAAAGAAATAGAAATTAAATTTAAAAAGCGTACGAGAAACCCCAAGGCGGCGCACATAATCCTCCAAGTGCGGCCTAGCGTATGGCGGAGAATGACGGAGGCTGGGGCCCTCTACCTGGACCTGCAAAGGGTCAGAGTTGAGGACCAGTCTCCGTTGATCCAATGCACTAAGTGCCTCGCTTTTGGTCACGGCCGAAAATTTTGCACCGAGAGTGTGGACAGATGCAGTCACTGCGGAGGGCCGCATCTGCGCGGAAATTGCGCAGACTTTGCTGCGGGTAATGAACCGCAGTGCTGCAATTGTTCGCACTCTGGGTTGCGAAAAACAGACCATAACGCTTTTGGCGTCGACTGCCCAGTCCGAAGAAAATGGGATTACCTGGCCCGTGCAAACACCAGCTATGCCTGACCCACACACACAGGAAACCACACAACACGCACACACAGACATAAAAACACACACAAACGCGAAACACATAACAACACAAACACTAGTTGATATAGAAGCAAGTATATTAAATATACACGCTCATATCAATACAGAAACACAAAAACACAATACGAAACATACAAACATAAAACACAAAACAAAATGCACACAAACTGATATACATAACGTATATTGAGTATACATAAATATATCAGCACAGGAACACTCACACGAAATACAAACAGTTACTCACAATAAGAATAAAAAACAAGTACCAAGTAAAAAATTAGTCAAAGAAACGGTAATGAATATGTATAAATATGGTATACATATATGATTGCCTAATAAAAAAGTCTCCAAGGAATGTAAATAGATTGCATAAAACAATAAAAAACACATAAATCCTGTGGTGTAATTAAAAGAAATAGAAATAGATTTAGACATAATAATTAGTAAAAAGATTGTTAGATATAGTACTTGCTGTTATAAAATAGATACATAAGAAACAAAGAAGGTGTATGCTTACACATGATTATAGATGTACTTATAGACCTAAAAATATAAGAAATAGTAAAATTAAAGAAAGAATGTTTAGGATTAGATATAACATAGAAATATAGTATAAATAGAATATATGTATATAGTTGTAAGACTATATAACTATGAAGTCGTAATTAAAGTCATAAGTAAATGTAATATAAACATATAATGTAAATGTAATGTAATAGTATAGTAAGTGTATGTGTAAAAGCACGTAATAAGTAGTAGTAAGTAAAGATATGTAATATTAGTAAATCTAAGGTATAGTAGCCGGTATCCCTACAAGGGATAGGGTGGATGTATTATACTGTAATAGATATATATATATAGATGTATAAGGGCCTGACGCTTCCATGGTCGGGGAAAAGCGAATTAAAAAAAAAAAAAAAAAAAAAAAAAAAAAAAAAAAAAAAAAAAAAAAAAAAAAAAAAAAAAAACCTAACCTAACATAACCTAACCTAACCTAACCTAACCTAACCTAACCTAACCTAACCTAACCTAACCTAACCTAACCTAACCTAACCTAACCTAACCTAACCTAACCTAACCTAACCTAACCTAACCTAACCTAACCTAACCTAACCTAACCTAACCTAACCTAACCTAACCTAACCTAACCTAACCTAACCTAACCTAACCTAACCTAACCTAACCTAACCTAACCTAACCTAACCTAACCTAACCTAACCTAACCTAACCTAACCTAACCTAACCTAACCTAACCTAACCTAAACCTAACCTAACCTAACCTAACCTAACCTAACCTAACCTAACCTAACCTAACCTAACCTAACATAACC
This sequence comes from Arctia plantaginis, assembly GCA_902825455.1. Lineage (NCBI taxonomy): Eukaryota > Metazoa > Arthropoda > Insecta > Lepidoptera > Erebidae > Arctia > Arctia plantaginis. Next base: position 35,447 of record CADEBD010000598.1, read on the forward strand.
TAACCTAACCTAACCTAACCTAACCTAACCTAACCTAACCTAACCTAACCTAACCTAACCTAACCTAACCTAACCTAACCTAACCTAACCTAACCTAACCTAACCTAACCTAACCTAACCTAACCTAACCTAACCTAACCTAACCTAACCGAACCTAACCTAACCTAACCTAACCTAACCTAACCTAACCTAACCTAACCTAACCTAACCTAACCTAACCTAACCTAACCTAACCTAACCTAACCTAACCTAACCTAACCTAACCCGAACCTAACCTAACCTCAACCTAAACCTAACCTAACCTAACCTAACCTAACCTAACCTAACCTAACCTATACCTAACCTAACCTAACCTAACCTAACCTAACCTAACCGAACCTAACCTAACCTAACCTAACCTAACCTAACCTAACCTAACCTAACCTAACCTAACCTAACCTAACCTAACCTAACCTAACCTAACCTAACCTAACCTAACCTAACCTAACCTAACCTAACCTAACCTAACCTAAACCTAACCTAACCTAACCTAACCTAACCTAACCTAACCTAACCTAACCTAACCTAACCCCTGGTCTTTTTGGTGCTGGAAGCTTACACCATCGCTGCGTTGACACCTCCCCTGTATACCACCACCGCTTGAAGCACCTCCGGCGTCCCGTCGGAGACCTATCACCTGTGAAAGATAGTTTTCGGTGTAAAATTTTGTTAAATTTACACGTTTTCGGCTTATAATTTGGCAACCCCTCGTTTGTTTTTCCAAATTATTACATATTCGGATAGGGCTCGTCTAGCCCTATCACCCGACACCTCGTTTGTTAAAATCCGTTCGGTAGAAAATTAAAAAATTGCCCGCCCACCCTCCCGGAATCGCTTAGGGTGGTTAATTCTGTGGCAGAGTAGCCAAACATTTTGGTAAAGCAGGGGAGCAAAATATTTTATTTTTATAATTACTTATATTTCTACTTTTGACGCTTTCTGTATTTTAGTGATAGGACTAGGGACATTACATCCCTATCTAGTTTGACCTCTCTGCTGCGCAGAGACATCGACCCTTTTCATCCCCCCTTAACCCTATATCCCTCTGTGGGGCACCTAGACCCCCCCGTGTTTGGGTTCGTTTGAACCAGACGGGGAAGACCAATCGTTTGGCCCCTACCGAATCAAAAATTTTTATTCTATTTTATTTAATACTTCATCCTTTATATTATTTTATTCCTTTTATTTGTTGTTATCTGTCTGTCTGATCTGTTTATATAATACTACCGGACTGGTTCAGTCCAGACCAGCGTTAAAATCTTCTTTTTGTGTGCTGAGGTGTGTCCCTATACAACACACCGCACTCGCAACAAAAATTATCATTGTCCTGTATAAGGACTCCAGCCAAAAAGGCTGCCAGACGCTCTCACGGGGCTGAGAGCCCGGAGATGGCTAGGGCAGGACCTTCGACGCCGCCGGCGCTGACCTCCAATGTGAGGCGCAGCATCGGCGAGTGGGAGGGCGGCAGACCAGCGCCGAGAAGATCGCCCACTAGATCGCCGATCACACGGCCTTCTGGCCCTCCGACAAAGACGGCGGCCAAATCAAAAGTGGTCCCCCCCCTCCTCTTTAAACGAAACCAGGACACTAACGCGCCGAACGTCATCAGAGGCGCAAAGCCGGTCGCCGCCCGGTCACTAAAACCGTCGCCAAAAAACTACGCCACAAGAAGCGCGGAGGCTAAGGCCATTGTAGGTTAGGCAAAATCCCTCTTGACCCAGTCAAGGAATATCCGCGGCGACATAAAGGTGGACGTGACGGCTGCGATCGGCCGATTATACGAGCTGGTAAAGGAGGGGGATAGAATGGGAGAAGGAACCAGTGGACACAAGGACGGAACCACGTAACGAGCCGACCGAAACCATAGACTCCATATCCGGAGGACCGTCTCCTCTAACAACGAGCTTCTACAAAAAATCCAAGAAAACCTCGAGCAAAGGCTCAAGAAACTAGAGGTATAACCTTGTGGAGAGGATAGAGGAGGGAGTAGAGGTATCGATTACAACCACTAAAATGGAGACGGTGGAAACCTGCAGAAACGATAAACACAGGCCGTAAAAGAAGAGTGCAGCACAGGTCGAGAGCCTCGTCAGAGAGAAGATCGAAGGTCCTGAGTTCCGCGGGCGAGGACGGGGGGATTGTGGGGGAGTTGCGCGAGTTAAAAACCCGCAGTGGATGGGCCTTCAAATACGGGAACAGCGCGTGCTGGAGTCTCTCCCCCTACGCAGATGCGGTACGGCAGCAACCAAAAACACCGTGGGAGCACAAGCCGTCGCACTCCCTCATAATCTCCTCCACCGACACTATGGACCACCTCGGGCGAGGTGGCTCCAGCACATCAGGGGGGCGTTGGACGCCAAGAGGAGCCGGTGTTCGGGTGGAGAAACTGAGGAAGATACGAGACGGGAAGGTCATCCTCAGTTGCTCCACAAAGCGGAACTGGAAAAAGTGGAGGAGCACCATCAAGAAAAGCGCCATATCGACCTATGAGGAGGCAAAGAACAAGAGCCCGTTTGGTGGTCCTCAAAAACCTACTATCATACAACACCAACGAGGAGGTAAAGGCTGCTTTATTAAAGCAAAACGACAGAGCATTGGGGGATCTGGCGACCGACATCAGCAACGCTGAGGTCTTATACAGGCGCAGGGCCCGAAACCTTACATGAGTGCCACATGGTGCTCAGGGTGAACGCCGCGCTGTACCAGAGGCTGGTGTCGGTCGGCAGAATCTACATCGACCTGCAGCCGCGCTCCGGGTAGAGGACCAAACACCACTAGTGCAGGTGCCACCAAATGCCTCGCCTATGGGCAACGGACGCAAACCTCGGCACAGAGACAATGGACCCTCTGCACACCATTGCGGAGGGCCCCCATCATAAGAAAGCCGATTGTGAGCAATTTTTTTTAAGCGGGCCCAGCCACCGACCTGCAAAGAACTGTGCTCGACGGCGAAGTGGGTTGATACCGCTCATGCGTCTTATAGCGACAATTGCCCCGTCGCCCAAAAAGGGGACGCGCTGGGAGGCGCCGTGGCTTACTGCGATGGTCGCCGCCTTTTTCTGGGCGCCCCAAGGCAAGACAAAAACATAGGGAAAAACCCGGGAATTTTTAAAAAATTGGGGGGGGGGTTTTGGGGGGGGGGGGGGGTTTAAAAGGGGGGGCCCAAAGGGGGGGTTTTTTCCCCCCCCAAGTTTCCCCCTAGGGGGGTAAAAAAAAAACCCGGGGGGCCCCCCCTTTTCCCTCCCCCCCCCTTCCACCCCCCGGGACCCCGGGGGGGGGGGGGGGGGGCCCAAAGGGAGCGGTTTTCGGGGGAAAAAAAAGGAAAAGGGGGGGCCCCTCCCCCCCCCAAAAGGGGGGGAAAAAAAAAGGGGGGGCCCCAAAAAAAAACCCCCAAAAAGGGGAAAAAAAAGGGGCCCCTTGGTGGTCCAAAAAAAAATTTTAAAAACCCCAAAGGAGGGGGGTTTTTAAAAACCAAAACGACAGAGCATTGGGGGTTGGGGGGAAAACCCCCCGGGGTTTTTTGGGGGGGGGAAAACCCAAAAAAAAAACCCCCCCCCCCCCGGAAACCGGGGGTTGGGGGGGAAAAAAAGGGGCCCCCCCGGGGGAAAAAAAGTTTAAAAAACCCCCCAAAACCCCGGCCCCCGGGCCAAAAAGGGGCCCCAAAACCCCCCCTTGGGAAAACCCTTTAACCCTTTTTTTGGGGGGGTTTTAAAAAACTTTCCCCCCGGGGGGGGGCCCCCCCCCCCCCCCCCGGGGCCCCCGGGGAAAAGGGGGGGCCCCCCCTTTTTGGGGCCCCCGGGGGGAAAATTTGGGCCCCGGGGCCCCCCCCCTTAAAAAGGGGGTTTTTTTTACCCCAAAAAAATTTAAAAAGGGGAGGCCCCAAGGGAAAAAAAAACCTTAAAAAAAGGAAAAAAGGGGGGGGTTTTTTTTTTAAAAAAATTTTCTGGCAAAAAAAAATTTTGGTTTAAAAAGGGAAAAAAAAAATTTGCTTTTTTAAAAAATTTTTAAAAAAAAAAATAATAAAAAAAAAAAAATTTTTTAAAAAAAAATTTTAAAAAAAAAAAAAAAATTAAAAAAAAAGGGGGCTTTTTAAAAAAAATTTTTTTTAAATTTGTTTTTTTTTAAAAAAAAAAAAAAAAAAAAAAAATTTTTTTCATTTGGAAAATTTTCCCCTTTTAAAAAAAAAATTTTTTAAAAAAAAAAAAAGGTTTTAAAAAATTTGGGGGGAAAAATTTTAAAAATTTAAAAAAAAAAAAAAAAAAACAAAAAAATAAAAAAAAAAAAAAAAAAAAACCCAACCAAAAAACCCCCAATAAAAAAACCCAAATTTTTTGGCCCGGGGGGGAATTTTTTCCCCCCCCCCAATTGGGGGAAAAAAATTTTTTTTTTGGGGGGGAAAAAAAAACCCCAAAACCCCAAAACCC
>CADEBD010000599.1:0-22914 GCA_902825455.1 Arctia plantaginis
ATTGTTTTAAACCTCAGAGGTAAAACTAGGCGCCTCTCGTACAGTTATCGCTACTGGGTAAATCGCTCTTATTACAAGCTGCATAGAACGCTCCAGCGGGTTACCCTGCGATCAGGGGTTTGGCATCTAAGAGTTGGCTTAACAATTCCCCCTTAGATGAAATACTTGCTAGGGGTAACTGGAAATCTCAAAACCCCTTTGCCCGTTTTTACTGTAAACAGGGGGTTTGCCAACCATTAAAAGGCCTATTTCTAAATTTAACAAGTACATTTTCCCCAATTTGTTAAATAAATGTATTAAGGTCAATAACCCATATGATTATTACTGCATTTATACAAATAATATGAATATCACATTGGCGTCCTCTTTCCACCAGGTGATAACAGACACGTCTCAATCTAGTAAGCTTCAAATAACGGTCAAGTGTTAATAGCAGTGTTTTACCTGAAAAAAAAACACACATTAAATACTTACCTTATTTGAAGCTTACATTCTAATTCTACCTGGTGTAGATTATCGACTCAATGAAATATAAAACTCTACGAGCCTAAGCTGTCTTGGGACAGCGCCACCTGGTGGGAGAAAGCATGTGCGCGAAAAGAGATAGCATATATAAATAGCACTAAAGAGCAAAAGAGAGGGAAAAAAAAGCGGAAGTCAAGAACCCCAAATCTCAATCTAGTAAGCTTAAAATAAGGTAAGTATTTAATGTGTGTTTTATTTCGGGTAAAACACTGCTATTAAAAAGTTTAAAATGAGTATGTTAACAGACTAAAGAATTCACATAATAAACTTAAGCTCCATTATTATTACAAATAATTGTTTAAGGTTCGATTAAATAACAACACAAAGATCCTAAATAAAAAAAAAGGAAGAAAGCTTAAGAAATTATACAGACATTATTGTGGGCACATAGTTTCAGTAATAGACTTATGAACAGATTATAAACTATTGTGAGAAATGTCCACCTCAGAGCAAATTGCGTTATATTGACTGCACATTGGGGATATTGGATTGTTCTAAAGGTATAAATAAATAATAATAATAATATATTTTAAAATATATATATATATATATATATATTATAAAATTTTATATATATATATATATAAAATTATTATTGTCAGAATATCAAGGACGAATAAAATTTAAGTGAAAAAGTTTTTTATTAAGTCAACCCAAAAATTGTTAGGCATCGTAAACTAGAAAATGGGCGTCAATGGATAGGCTTAGAATTAGAGGCAGCAGTTCGGAACATCTACCCAACAAAAGAAAAACTTTATATAGACTGGGCCACATGTAGATTCATAGACGATATAGAAGTATTTCGTTGCTTAAATGTCAGCAATTCGGTCATGTACAAAGTTTTGCACCATAAAAACCCCTACTTGTGCTAATTGGCGCCGCCCACGAAACGCGAGCCTGTCCAAATAAAGGACACACCAGTTTTTAAGCCCACGTGCGCACAGTGAAAGCGGTTCAAAAAACCCATCGGGACCATCGATGCGGCTCAACGCCCTGTTGCCACATACAAATTAAAACTGGAACAGCTAATATTAAATACCAATTACTGAATAGTTTAACTTAGTTTAAAAAAAAAAAAAAAAAAAAAAAAAGGTTAAAAGAGTAACTTACTAAGTAATGAATAATATTTCGATAGGCCAGATAAATTTTCCAAACGAAAAAATAGCTACACAGAGTTAGACCGTTTAATTTTTAGAACAAAAGTTAGACCATTGTCCTTTTACAAAAAACAATATCAGAGCGCTCATTTGCGTCGTAATGTAGTACAGTTGACTGCCGTTCGCAGGCTGGGATATATGTTGCAAGTTCAAATTTTTACGGTAACATCTTTGCGTAATTTTATGACGTCACACTGCGCCGTTGCTGAGATCTCTCCTCAAACCTGTAAGGTTTACGTAGTGAGCTGCTATTTTCAATATTCACATCCTATTGATCCTCATTTACATCACTTACGTTACTTTCTTGCAGTTCCTCGTGGGACATAAAATTATCTTTGGCGCTGATGTCAAGCGTCATCTTCATTATGGTATGGCAAGTTGCGTTCAACCGTCACGGTTCGACGTTGTGCGGTTGAAGATTTCTTGCGGAAATGAATCTTATTATTCACAATACCCCGATGCACCACCAACTTTTTGCAACCCAATGGGTGAGTCTTCTATTGACGTGACGCTTACACGCGGCGACGTCTCGATATCCGGAGGGCGTGTCCTTCCGGACGCATCCTGTGGGTGATCACCGCTTGATCGTGTACGAATTCATACCAAGGGTGGCACAGGATCCACAAAGGGCTCCCTATAATTTTAGATATAAAACTAAAGGTGCGAACTGGGCTTTGTTTGGTTCACTCTTTGCAACTCATACCAAAGACTTCAGCGCATAGTTTATCAGCTGAGGAAAGCGCAGAAATATTATCAGAAACTTTACATACTGCGCTGATGTAACTATTGGTCGCGGATCTATCACTAACACTCGTAGATGTGATTGGTGGAATGATAGATTAGCCGAACTACGTAGAAGCTACCGGAAAGCTCGTAGAAAATTAAACACTATTAAAAATATAAGTAACAGGAGATTTGTACAACATGCTCTCATTGCTCTTAGAGTTCCAGGTCCACACAGAGCTGTGTGGAAAAATCCAAGGGAAACTTAATTCAGAAACTTGTTGATAAACTCGATAGAGAGGGCCCGTGGTCCCCTTTTGTATCACGAATTTAAGGCAAATAGACCCAATCGACCTTGCATACTACAGAACATCAAAATTAATAACAGATATACCACAGGAGTAGAACAAACAGCAGAATATCTTTTAGACTCACTCGTACCTGACGATCGCCCGGAAACGACGCTGATCATCACCGACAGATCGGGCAGTGGGCCATCAAAACCACCACTGTCTCCAATGTCTGATTTACCATCTCAGACGAATTTCTCGGTATCATTAGATCCTTGCCGCTAAACAAGGCTTCGGGCGATGATAAAATATCTAAAAAAAATGATAAAAGAAGCTTGTAACTTTCGGGTGACACGATTTTCACTGTCTTTAAACGTTGCATTGCTGAAGGAATATTTCCTCGTATATGGCGGTGCGGTAATATTCGTATAATACCAAAAAGTGGCGACAAGCCACCGGAGGGACCCTAAACCCTACCGACCAATCACATTTTTACCATCGTTAGGAAAGCTTTTAGAACGTCTTGTAGTGCCCCGGGCTTCTGCCAGGTGGAGTCAAATTTCATGATAGACAATTTGGATTTACGTTGGGGTAAATCGACAACTGACGCTGTTATATCGGTTAGAAGTTTGTCACAGAGTCAAAATTTCAATACGTGCTGGCTATTTTTCTTAGATATCTCTGGCGCCTTCGACAACGCATGGTGGCCCATGCTGTTGCTGAAATTAAAATCACGGGGGTGCTTTTAAAAATATTTTTATTCCCTTATCGTCGTGTATTTTCACAGGTACAAGCTAAACTAAGACATTGGTCATCATTCTGGTGTCGAAGGCGCTTACAATGGGATGGTCCTCAGGGATCGGTGCTAGGTCCATACTTGTGGAATATCGGCTTCGACGATTTTCTTGCGATACCAATACCATCCGGATGTACTCTGAACGCGTATGCTGATGACGGCTTATTACTGGTGGAATCGATACTAGGGCGGGGCTTGAGAGATTAGCCAATAGATGTTTGAACTTGATATCTCAATGGGGTGAACGTAATCGCTTAACTTTTGCACCCAACAAAACCTTCCAGCTACTTTTAAAAGGTAACCTCAAATCACCGCCGAGCATTAGATTTGACAATGTTACTGTAAAAAATAAAACCTACAGTGTGTTATCTAGGATTAGTTTAGAAAGAAACTATTTCATTTATCGAACATATTAAAATAGTTAATGAAAAGTCTAAAAAGAGTTTCTGTGCATTGACAAGGATATCAACTGCGACATGGGGTCTATCATTTAATACATTTAAAGATCATATACGGAGCTACTTATTTAGGTTCTATGTGCTATGGTGCACCTGTATGGCCGATAGGGCGACCGTAGGCGCTGTCCGTCGCAAACTGTTACAAGGCCAACGACTTGCACTGATATTCTTGTGTAAGGCATATAGGACGGTTAGCACTGAGGCCTTTGCCGGTGTTGGCGGGTGTGCCTTCCGGTCGATCTCGAGGTGCAGAGACGTGCAGCCATGTACTATTCAAGACAACAAAACATGGAATGCGATTTTTTGGGCGCGCGGGATCGCGGTAAAATTACAAGATTGCTTCAACAGCAGCCCGATGTCTAAAATGACCTCATTAGGACGAATGGCAACAACGCTGGGATGAATCATCCAAGGGGCGCCATCTTTACCAATTCTTTCCATCTGTTCGCGAACGGTTGTCGAGGATATGGCTTGAGGTAGATCACTGTGTCGCTCAATTTCTTACGGGTCATGGTAACTTTAAGAGCAAGCTTTATTCATTTAAATTAGTCGAGTCACCATTGTGTCAATGCTCAACACCTAACTCTCACTATGAACAGTCTGCTCATCATATCCTCTGGGAATGTAGTCTTTGGTATAATGAACGTAATATAATGCTGAATAGCTTGCAGGTGACATCTGGGGCGGTATACTATGGGGATCTTGTGTCAACTAGGGTGAATTTCCGTGCGTTTAGGCGATTCTGCCATACATATTATAGAAATCAAACATAGCTCACGTAGGACCCGTAATATTTGTGGCCGTGGTGCTTCCCTGTTTAAAAGGGTGTATGCCCATTTTACTTCATTTTGTCTCCCGCTTTGCTAAGGAGGGAAGTGGATTTACTGTATTTCCAACTCCTCCAATTTTCTTCTGATTAATTTCGTTGCGGGTTCCAAGACAGTTTAATTTCTTCCTGGGACTTCCCGAGTGTCATAACTCGGTGTGTTCGTGGGTCACTGCTGTGGATCCTGGTGTACAGGAGTTACAGTGGTGGGCGTGTGGGTGGGATTAGTCCCATATATATAGTTTACAAATAAAAATACATCCAAATTGGTTCGTAATGACCGAGTTCTAAGGTTTTTTTAAACTTTTCATAGGTCGGTAGATATTTATTGTACAGTTAATTTCAGAATACCTTTAGAACAAACGGTACTGGACTGCAAGTCAAAAGCCCAGATAAAAAGTGTAGCGGAGTTCCTCTCGCAGCTGCCGGAACCACCAAGCGATAAGGCGATCAAGCTTGCTGTTAGCGACCTTAAAGAAATCGGTGAGATTTACTTAAACACATAATCCTCTTAAATTTTGAAACTATCTTCTTAACACCTGTATATTGATATTTCTACAGGTGCGCTAACACCTCAGGAACAGCTAACCCGCCTCGGAGGTCTACTTCGTCGTTAACGCTACACCCCCGCATAGGCCTCAGCCGGGGTCCACTCGGCTTTTGCTCGGAACGTGGTGGCCGCCAGCACCACGGCCGCGCACTGCTCCTCCAACACGGAACTGTTCCTGAACGCGCCGACAGACGGGAAGGTATGTACACGGGCAGCGAAATGCCTGCTGAGTAGTACTAACTACCTGGACTATAATAAACCATTTAAATTAATAACGCAGAATGGTTTTGAAAACAATGATAATTTGAAAATGTTTGAATAAAGAAACAAGAATGCACGGATGGCGTAGTGGTTTAAGCGGTCGCCACGCCGCTTGCTACTACGCCGAGTGTTGTGGGTCCGATCCCCCCCACGGGAGGGACACTTTGTGTGATCCACAAATTGTTGTTCTGAGTCTGGGTGTATTTTGTGTCCGTTTCATCTATGTTTGTAAAGTCCCCCGCGACACAGGATATATTCCTAATGTGAGATTTGTCTTATCAAAAAAAAACAATTCACACATATAATGATATATTTCCCGGCACAACACACATGTAAATCTGACCAGATATTTCATTTACCGTTTTCGTCTACTTAAATTACGCAGGAATACTCCAAGTGGTGTACACTTAAAATTTAAATTGAAACTCTAAATTCGGAATATAAACTCGTTTGTTTTAAATAATAACATACACGTTAGCAACAGTACCGAAAAGGGGGACCTTTGTTTCAGAAAAAATATTGTCTCGGGGGCTACCTAAATTATTGATTCAAATTACATTAATGCGAACGTAGCCGGGGTCTGAAAAACCGAGTGTATTATTTATAGCCGGTAGTGGAAACGGTAGCTTAAAGCTAAGGCACCAGACTTGTCGAATCATTTCGAGTATGAATCCCTTTTGATGATTCGATACGATATAGCCAGTGCCGATCCTTCAAAAATTTTAGATGGTGCGAGGGTTTAAAACTGGCGCCCCTCTAAATAAAAACGCTTAATGTTAAGCAGTTGCTTTATTTTCCCTCAGAATAAGCAGCGGCCCCTGCTTATTAAACAAATACGGCTATCAAAAATGTCCAATCGTAGAAAACTTCGTTTGACCAGTAGGCAGTACTATATGTGATGTAGTGGACAAATGAAAAATAATAATATTTAAATAAATTATTTATTTTCTCCTCAATAGTAACTTAAGGTAAAAAAATTACTTACGGTAAAGCCGATGTGGATGGCATTTGCGTTTTAGTTTCCACACGTAAAAAAAAAGTCGGGGTGGTTTTGAAGATTTCTTAATACAAAACGTGATTGCCTTATAATCCAGATCCGTTTACAGAACTTGAGAAAAGTGATTTGAAGCAATAATTGCTTAAAAACCATCCTGTTCAAATCGGAGTTAAAACTAACTGCATTTTGTAATAAGGCGGTTATAGTTAAACTCGAAAGGGGTTACTCATAACCACTTGACAACTTCCACTATCCACCTCCAGGATGTTAATTAAATCCTCGTTACCAAATGTAATGTGGCACTCTTTTTAAAACAAACCAAATGAGTTAGAATGAGAAATACATTTCCTTTTAGACAAAATATACATATCTAAAATGTGTGTAATCTCGCCGTGCGCTTTCATGAGTAAATGAATATTTTCTTATCGTAGTGCTACAAAATACATTAGTATTGATTGAACTTATATACTTACTTCTGTTTTCTATTTTAATTCTTCTATAATAATCTAAATACGTAACTTTCATTGACAATTCAATAGACAATTCTTTCCTAGCGAAACAAGTGACGGACGAAATTTCGTCCCGCGGCTCGCCCCCTGACCCGTGAAGAGTCCCCCGAGTTGTTTCTCTCATGCCTAGTTTTTCATGCGTGCCAAGGCTTAGCAAACGGCCAGTTTGCCAAGCCTTGGCACGCGTGTAACATAAGCTCAAAGTCTTTACAAAAACCTCTTGGAACTTGATATCTCATTGGGGTGAACGTAATCGCTTTAACTTTTGCACCTTACAAAACCTTCTAGCTACTTTTAAAGATACCCTCAAGTCACCGGCCGAGCATTAAATTCGTAAACGTATAAAATAAAACCTCACTGTGTTATTTAGGATTAGTTTTAGAAAGAAACTTCATTTATCGAACATATTAAAAAGTCTTAAAAGAGTTCTGTGCTTGACAAGGATATCAACTGCGACATGGGGTCTATCATTTAATACACTAAAGATTATATACGGGGCTACTTATTTAGGTTCTATGCGCTATGGTACACCTGTATGGGCCGATAGGGCAAACCCTTGGCGCTGTCCTTCGCAAACTGTTACAAGGCCTACGACTTCACTGATATTCTTGTGCAAGGCAGTTAGGACGATTAGCACTGAGGCTTTGCCCGCTTTACTAAGCAGGGAAGTGGATTTACTGTATTTCCAACTCCCCAAATTTTATTCTGATTAATTTCGTTGCGGGTTCCAAGACAGTTTATTTTTTTCCTGGGATTCCCGAGTATCATAACTCGGTGTATCGTGGGTCAGGCTGTGGATCCAGTGTTACGGTACAGGAGTTACAGTGGTGGGCGTGTGGGTGGGGTTAGTCCCAAAAAAACTAAACCCTTGCATTGCCATTTACTCGCTTTCGAGTGTGCTATTATGTTTCTTACAGGCAAACAGTGGACGTGGACATATTTTCATTCAAAGTATAAACGACGGCAAAAAGAAATCTCTAGCCCTACTGCTCAACTAAACTGCTCAATCAGAGAGCATTGGGACTTTTAAAGTTGATTCCGACTGCTCAAAATACAATACTTGTAATATCCCAAAATTGAGCAGTAGGGAAAAAAGCACGCGCCAACGTGTAAGTACGTTGCAAACGCTTGCCGCGAGCTTTCTTTTATCTGTGTTTAAAAAACCCACACTAGTACCGATCGACGACTTGCAAAATCGAGCCGAGCTCTCCCTTTTCACGCTGGTGTTGTGGACACTTGTCGAGGCTCGCATGCGTATAAACAGCCTATCACGTTCGGTTGATTTTGGCGCCTCCTTGATGGTGTGCGTTACCAGCAAAATAATGTCGAAAATGGTCATTTAAACGTTATAGATAATTAGTTGCTCCCCTTCTGTAATTGTTAGGCACATTTTAAAATTTTTCACTTAAACTTTTTTAGTTATTTCAAAAAAACATTTCCTGCGGGGTAAACGTTTGAAACGTTACCGCAGCCAGACATTTTCTTTTTTAATTGTAATGTTGAAATAAATTTTAGCTAAATAATTAGTTATCTGGACTAGGTAAATGTTACAACTATTTGGTATTTTTATTTTCTTCGGCTGCCCAAGTTATTCGAAATCCTGCTGGGGGAACGTTTTGGGTTTGCTGGATCTCTGAAACGGGGAAGCGGATTGTAACCCTCTTTTGTACATAACTTCTTAAGGATTAGTTTTTAAATTTTTTCGACAATAAAATAACAAAAATAATGGACCGTTTAAAAAATTATTTTGGTAAGTATGAAAACACTTCAATACGTCCTAACCATTAAATAAGACCTCTAAAGACTTACTTGAAACGTTTTCTATGTTGTAAATACCTTCAAATGTATACGAAATTTTCGTAAGAATACTGTAAGTGACTAAAAAGTTATGATGAAATGTTAGCTCTCCCCCGTTCACGATCACAATGTGTGCGGCCTTTTTTGGCCAACCGATAAACCCGTGTGTGGATATATAAACTGAATGTTATGCCAATAATTAGTTGTTTAGTTCAGTTGTCTACCTGTAGAATTTCAGCGTCGTCATATAATAATTTACGAGATAATTAATAAAAGTCATTAGAAGGTGCAAGTCCGTGGTAATCCGACCATGTTTAGGGGGTTACAAAAAAGCGATCACCCAGTACATTGCGCTGTCTTTTTTAAAAAAGTTTAGTGTAATACACCTTACGATTTTGGTACAGTTGCGTTTCAGTGTTCAATACATTCAATATTTTCATTATTATTACCTATTTTATTTTGTTTTTTTTTTCCCCAATTGATCTTAAGCACTAGTTTCTTTTCTTAAAATTTTTTTAGTCTTTTTACTACCGGAGCTACAATCAACAGAAAATCTGCATGGTCCGCTAAAAAATTTTAAAATGTAGATACATGTATGAACGATTTACCTGACTGCAATAAAACGAAAATTAAACCAATAAGAAATCGTTTCATTTCTTTTATTTTTTTTTTTTAAAGAAATAAACACTAAAGTAATTTTATTTTATTTTGGGGTTGTATAGAGCTTAGACTTTAATGCATCAAAATATTAAAAGCAACAAGTCATCTACAATAAGTTAAAATCAGACCGAATAGTAGAAGAATACAGTTGTAAATTAGAAGCATCAACATTGCATCGCCAGCAGTCGTATATCCGTAAGAGTAGGTAATATTGTTCTGTGGTCTATACCTAGAACCGGAGAATTATCTATACCTATGTACCTACCTTAAGCGTGAGCCCGTGACTGTTGATTTCTGTTAAAAAAGAACAGTTGTTGAATGATATTTTGATATAATAAAAGGTAAATTTTAATTTATCGAGTGAAAGTGATACTTTTTATAGATAAAATTATTGGTCAGATAATATTTGTCAATCAAAAAATCGCTGATAATACATCCTTCGCTAAACGCGGGAGGGGAGGGGCGAAGGGATACTTCATTGTTTGCAATTTGCATCTAGTGCACTAAACTTGACCCTTAGGCAGATAATATACGTGTTGTAAAATACGTGTGCGCTTCCGCTTCTATTTTTGCAAATATTTAACGTATTCTTGAGAGTTCTTCAAATGTGTGTACCTAATTACTAATAATAGGCATTAATGCTAATTCGATTCAATTTAAGAATTTTCAATTCTTGGGCTTAGGATATTAATTACTAATGCTACTATTGAAATTTCGTTTAGGGTGAACAAATAAAACGATCATAACTTTTAGGTAGGTATATCACTTATTACTAATTTTACATAAATAATTTATTTTATTATAATTTAACTCACCGCGATTTTTTGATCAAATATTTTATTTTCTCCAACATTATTTCAGGAAAAATGCAATACAGAGTTTGTTCGCGATATGCTAGCCTAAGTCGATTTCATCACTTAAAAAAAGCCCCCTCTATTCACAAAATACCTATTACAAAGCATACGTTACACTCTTCAAAACTTATCATTTTATTTCATATTTCTTAAATTACCTACACCTACCTAAATTAAACTTCAATTAACAAATACTACGCAGGTACCCCAAATTTTATGAACAACTATAAACAATTCACCTAAACATTACGAGAAACAAAAGCATTCAAAACAATCCTAATCTCCCGGCTGATTACTAATTATGCAATAAACAATCCTAAATAAAAAATATTTAAAAAAAAATGTAGTTTTTGTAACCCCTTATGTACATATCCGTTAGTAACTTGCAAATAATATCCACATATTTTAAAAGCCAGCACAATGTACTGGGTGATCGCTTTTTGTAACCACCTAAACATGGTCGGGTTACCACGGTTCTTGCACCTTCTAATGACTTTTATTTTAAATTTTCTCGTAAATTATTATATGTATTACGCTGAAATTTTTTCAGGTAGACAACTGAACTAAACAACTAATTATTGGCATAACATTCAGTTTATATATCCACACACAGGTTTATCGGTGGCCAAAACAGGCCGCACAGATTGTGACGGAACGTGGAGAGCTACATTTCATCATAAAATTTTTAGTCACTTACAGTATTCTTACGAAAATTCGTATACATTTTAAGGTTTTTTAAATTTCAAGCAATAGAATAACGTTTCAAGTCTTTAGAGGTCTTATTTAAAGTGTTAGGACGTATTGAAGTGTTTTCATACTTACCTAAATAATTTTTTAACGGTCCATTTTTTTGTTATTTTATTGTCGAACAAATTAAAACTAATCCTTAAGAAGTACAAAAGATGGTTTCAATCCGCTTACCCGTTCAGAGATCCAGCAAACCCACAAACGTTACTCCAGCAGGATTCGAATAACTTCGCAGCCGAAGAAAATACAAATACCAAATAAGTTGTAACATTTACCTAGTCTAGATAACTAATTATTTAGCTAAAATTTATTTCAATATTACAATTAAAAAAGAAAATGTCTGGCTGGGGTAACGTTTCAAGAGCAATTCTCAAAATAATGCTGAATGATTATTGTAGTGTTGTCCCATAAATTGACTAATTTTTTTAAATGGTAGAAAAATATTATGTTCAAGATAATAATTAAATAAATAAAATCACTGAATTACTGTTTACATTCCTGCTTTCATTCTTATGACAAATTGATAATTTATGAAAAAAAACAAAAAAGATAAACTATTGAGTGTGCAAATGTATGGAGAGTGATATGTCCCATTTAGCAGTGTATGACTTTCCATAAGCTTTATTTTTAAATATTATGGGCTGGCATTAAATTTTTTGGTGCTATTTTACGCTGTTACTATCAATTTATCCCTCGAATATACAATTTTGCGAAAAACAATGCATATTTTAAAAATAAATATATTTTATAACATGTCTTTAAAAAGTTCCTTATGCCGTTTCTTATTTTGTTACGTGGTTTATGGAAAATATTTAAAAACAAGTTAGTAGATTATGTTTTCTGTGCACTCTTAACATTTGAGAAAACGTAAAGCTAAAAGTAGCATTGCCACTTGTCAAATTCATTTGAAAATATCGTTTCATTGTGTGGTGCTCGCGGATTCAAAATTTTCTTCTTGTTTTGTAACTGTATTAACAAGGGTAAGTTTATAATTTTTAATGTTTATAGTATTAAGAATAGATAATTGTTTAATAAATGTTTGATATTTTATTACATACAGTCGTTTTTATTAGATTTTATTGTAGAAATACATGAAATGAAACTTATAGTCTATGTTCTTTTACTTCCTCTTGGTTACTTTTGCTGGTTATGTATAAGAAGAATATGAAGTAACAAAATAGGAATACGTAAGGCAAAGTCTACATTGCATTTTTTACTTTATGTCTATAAGTATGTAGTTCTTTTGGTAACCGACTTCAAAAAAGGAGGTTCTCAGTTTGACCTGTATGTTTGTATGTAAGTGGGTCGTAGATGGCTTAGATTAACAATTACACCCAGTAAGTAGGTGGCACTTCAATCGGTTCTAGGGTTATATTCTATTTTACGATTTTTTGTTGTGGTTTTGAGTGTGGTTTCCTGAATTCCCCTGATAAAAAACCCTCGCTGAGTTTCTTCTCAGCTGAGCTGTTTTTGAGGTCACAATAGATTTCAGTTTTAAGTTGACGTGATTGCCTAGGAATCTTCATGATATTAATGAAAGTTTGAATTTTAATGGTTGAGATTGTACCCGGCGCTGCCAATCGGGTGCACAAGACAACGTCTGTCGAGACAGAGCTGTCTATTCATAAAAAATTTCAGTAGTTCCTTTCAATAAATATTAAAATTTTTTACTAAATGTTGTTAATTAATCTTTTTCTACACATGGCGGAATGAACCCAGGTATGCGACTTAACGTAGTTAGGTATTTACTAAAAACCATCGTTATTAGCTAGTTTTAAATGTAAATGCAATTCTTTGCAGTTAATTCAAGAATGCCATTAACAAACGCAGAAAAGCAGAGACGCTATAGAGAGCGCCTTAAACAAGATCCAGAAAAATGTGATAACTACAGAAAAAAAAATTTAGAGAGAAAAAGGAGAATGAAGAAGAAGAAGAATGAAGAGTTTATTGGATAATATATATGTTTGGTGCCCTAATTGTGATTTTTCTTATATTATCATTACACTCCAGACGAGCGTGAGATTTGCAATGCGTAATTTTTATAATAATTTCATAAAATATTACTAAATAATACTTAAGTTTATTTGATATACCATTTGTGATTTAGACATACTTACCTATAAGGATTTTTGATTTATTTACTTTAGAATAAGTATAATTATATTTTTTAATAGTACTACTGTACTAATGAATACTTTCAACGACAGTTCTTTTAAAATACTGTATCGAACCAAATTCGTAATTTATAAGATAGCTAATTAACATCATTCTCAATCTTAAGTTCGAATTATGTTAAATAAAAACATTGTTTTGAAGTGTATTGTATACTCAGCCTTTATAAGTTCTCGTTTTGTTACCAAAGTTCCTAATTTGTTACTGTCCTAATTGAGATGACTGATTTTTCTCTTTAAAATTTAACTTTTTTTTTATAATAATTAAGAATGTTATAGCATAGATTGTTGATTTATTTGTAATTTTAATTAAAAAATGACTGAGATTCTGCCTGTGAACTTAATAATTTAAAATGTTTTCCAAGCAGGTGTTCCAAATGTAACGAAATGGACAAAATGTTGTCTATTTTTTCTAAAGTATTGATCTTATAATTAAAGTTTTCTGTTCTCTGTCTGGTTTTTCATTTAAAATATTTAAAATTTATTAAAAAGATTTGCAATCTTTTACGTGTTTTCATTTTTAACGAATTTTATTCGGTAACGTAATAAGAACATTTTTTAGACCATTGCCTTCAAAACTTATATTTTTTTTCAAGAAATATTAAATAAATAAGGTAGTTTTATAAAAAATAATAAAATTTGATTATATCTTTATTAATTGGAAACATTAACAAGTAGGGTACTGTCATTTTTTTTTAAAGTCAAAATAAAATTATTCAGCATTATTTTGAGAATTGCTCTCAAACGTTACTCCAGCAGGAAATGTTTTTTTGAAATAACTAAAAAAGTTTAAGTGAAACAAATTTAAAAATGTGCTTAACAATTACAGAAGGGGAGCAACTAATTATCTATAAGTTTAAATGACCATTTTCGACATTATTTTGCTGGGGTAACGCACACCCTTGATGGCGCCGGGTGCCGTCGCACTGCTCGCACCACCATAGGACCGGCCCTGGATATAGCTCTCTTTCTACTCTGAACTTTATATTCTGATAGATAAATATGTGTATTTTCGTATAATGATACTTTGTTTGTCTTTTATCCTTTTGTTTTAAGTGTCATTTTTTTTTTCTTTGCATGCCCTTCATTGATGCCTCAGTGTATGATAAAATAAATGATTTTTCTTTCTTCTTTCTCATATAACTAAATGTGTCTAAACGTGACGCATCCTTAAAATTTCAGTCTCAACTTCAATCCAATAATCAAATCGCCTAAAAACTTACGCCTCAAAAATGATTGTTGATGCAATATAGTATTTACTTTTTCATAGAAATTCGGGAAATCAAACGCAAGTATAGTTCAACTTCGGACTACTGGGCGTTGTACACCATACAAGAAGATTGGATGTCGCTGATGCAGGAGCAAGGGCGGACGGCCAGTGACGAGTACTGCTCGAGGTACTCGCTGAGAGGAGACAGGCTCGCTTATATACGTTGTAAGATACTTTATTGTACTAATGATTATAATTATGTTTTGCTTGAAAAGTGCTTTTCATTGTGAATGAGGTTCATCATCATCATCATCAGGGACAGTCTTTAATTTTTCTCTCACATAGGCCTCTCCTTAGAAAGGAGGTTTTAGCCTACTATACCACGCTGGCCAGACTGGTTGGTATAGAGTTTGTTATAAGTTTTCCTTCTCTTTGCAGTGCTGTTGTCCTGCGTAGTTTGCTGCTTTAGTCGACTCTTACGAAACCCATGGTATGAAAAGGGGTGGTGACACTGAGTGAGGTTACACCGGAGGCTAAAATGCCTCTCCCACCCCAGTTTGGGGGAGGGAGCGCTTAGAGGGTGGCAACACACTTGTACCTTTTCAGTTGCAGGTGTCTATGGGAGTACACGAATGGCGAAAGGGGTTTTAAAAAATAAAAATGATAGTCACCATCAGGTGACCTGCCTGCTTGTTTACCCATTATTCGATTATACTTGGTTACATATGTAATTTCTTGCAGCTCTCTCAAACCTTCATTTGGAACAGCTCCTTAAATCCAGTATGATAGCTCCTACGACCGAAGCCGAAGAATTGAACCGTTTCTCAGATATTGAAGAGCTGATGTGTGGCGTTCTCTTGTCAGGAGCGGACTCCCTCCTCGTTACTAACAGACATATCAAGACTAAAGGGAAAATGAGTACTGTTACTGATATTTTCACAAGGTAAGTCATGACACTCTCATGTATGGCTTTGTCTAACCCCTAGGGGTTAGGTTAGACCAACAGGGGTCTAGAAGTTAGTGGTCCTGATGGTTAGCCAGAGGGTGGGTTCGATTCGCATTTAGGAAAAATATTGTGTGATGAGCACGATTATTAATTTGTTTGTTCGAAATTAATCTAAAATATGTATATATTTAAAAATATATAAGTATCTTTATTAGCAGTCCGGCTACACGAATGACGAAATTATAAAAAGCTCCTTTTTAATTTTGTAACAAAAGTGCAACAAAAACACATTTAGCGCCATCTAACGAAAACACGCCGAACCACGGAGTAACTGCTGAACTTGTATCGCGATATTAAAAAATCTCACGCCGATTTGCATGTATAACAACTTACCAACATCGGCCATCGATCCGCGGTCCGCCAAACATTATCACCTGTTCGGAGGATTCTCATTGTGTTGAACGGACATAACACCCCTTCCTAAACAACATAAGGCAAGTTATGCGATATATTAATTTTCTGCAGTACTGGTGACCGAGCCCATATTGGAAGCGAAAGTGTGAACCACAACATCACTAAAACGTAGCATAAAGAGCCACTTGCTGGCGTACTTCGGCGGTCACCATTCGGCCGAGAGACGAGCGCTGGTGGTGTACAAGAGCTCACTCATACCGCCCAAACCCCTCTCTTGTTCTGTCCCGGAGATATTAAAATACACTCGGTAAGTTTTGTATTAAAGTACACACGGCCTTAATTTCAATTTGCAATACTAGTACCGACCTACGCAGGTAATACTGACTGCGTATTTAGTTTGCCATGTCTTTCTTTAAACCTCTGAACCGGTTGAGATGAAATTTTGGTATAGAATAGCCCAGAAAAGGTAAGCTAAGGTAGTTTTTTTCCCGGAAATCATCCTTTAAGGGGACGAAAAGGAGCTGTATGGGAATCAATAACCGCTGAACCAATTTAGATGATATTTGGTATGGTCATACTTTAATTCTTGAGGAAAGGCATAGGCTACTTTTTACCGTGATAATCGGCAGACACGCTGGCGGAGCGGCAGGCAAAAGCAATTTTTTTCATGAAATGTCTAAAATGTCTGTAGGCGTCAATAGACTTGTCTCCTATTTCCTATATCGGACACATTATGGTCAACAAAGGGCAGGCATTTATTACAACTTTATAAATTTTTCGCAGATATAGGCATATTCAAGTTCAATCCTCATAGATACTATTAAACATAATACCTACCTAGTTGGAATACGATGACACAGAAAGGCTTTAATAATTAATTAATGAAAAATATTAAAAACACACACATATCAGCATTCACGCATTCAGCACACATACGCACAACTACATACACACACACACAAATACAAACCGATTATATTTATTAACAAATACTTTTGTTACAGGATAACGCTAAAGACGATGACATCACGATACTGACCATGACCTAAACACAGACTAAAAATTCATGTTCCTTCTAGGTAAGTAGCTTCACTAAGCGGAAGATTTTATTACATACTAGCTGGTAACCGCGACTTCGTTCGCGTGGAATTCGAAAAACTCTGCCTTAGTGGTGTAGTATGGTACGCGACCGCAGTGCATTGGGCATCGGGTTCGTTTGCTTTAAATTGTAAGTCACTCCTTATAGAGACAGCTATTGGTAGTAAAATATTATAAAAATCGGTCCAACCGCTTTGAAGATTACCGGAACAAACAGAGTCAGACAAAAATTTAAACTGGTTTTTAAGCATATATATCTCGTGCAAATAACCATTTAAGCCAAAAAACCTATTATTTTGATATTACAAACAGACACTTCAATTTTATTTATTTGTGTAGACTAGCCGTTAGCCTTAATCAGGTGCATTTATTCTCGCCGTTTCGCTGCTAAAGATCGTATCGTGATGTTATATACGTTATACCTTCATCAATAGATACTGTATCCAAGACTGCACGGATGGCGTTAGTGGTTTAAGCGGTCACCTTGCCGCTCATACTGCGCTGAGTGTTATGAGTTCGAACCCAACATGGTAGAACACTTTGTGTAATCCACAAATATTGTTGTGAGCCTGGGTGTTCTTTGTGTCCGTTTCATGTATGTTTGTAAAGTTCTCCGCGACACAGGAATATATTCCTAGTGCGGGAGTGGTCTTTTAAATAAAGTTTCTTTGGAAAAATATCCCTTTTAATGAACTACTACGAAAACTATAAAGATTTTTTCAAATCCAACGGGTAGTTTTAGAGCTTAGGTCGAACACCAAAACTAACAGATTATATATTGTTTATTGGAAAACATTTAAATAAAATTATAAACGACATAATCCGATCATAATCAAATATCCTAATTACAAATTCATTAAAACTTCAGATGTTAAATCTCAATGTGAAATTAAATATCTGGTGAATTAAAAGTGTACACGTGAGTTTGTTTTCTCGATTTCTTCTCACAAGACGGGACATTTGGAAACGGGCGATTAAATTGAATTTCAATTTGATTCATGTTCACAGTCCTTTGTGGCGCAGAAGAAGAACAATATTGTGCCTCGCTATTCCAATAATACTACAATACATATTTCAAATTAATGTAAAATATTACAAAATAAACTTCCCCGTCGCTTCTATCTCTCTATCAGTCTCGACGAGGTAAACACAAAACGTACCCAACATACATTCGGTTTTCAGCAATAGATAGAGTGACTCATGAGAAGGTTCGGTTGCGTTATGCTTTAATGTAAGTGATAATTTGCTGAAATATGGTGACAATCCTATATATCATGGGATTATTTCCTTTTAAAAAGACATCAAGGAAAAAAATGCGACGTTTAAATGTTCTGGTACCCGAACGAAGTGGAGGCGGGTTTTTTTTCTCTGAAATATTTTTCCCTCACGTTGATGCTCGTTTCCGAACAACATGTTTACCATATTAATGTTAATTTCAACCATTTCCTTTTTTATGTAGATATTTCTAGAAAAGTTCTGGACATTACATCAACATATTTGATATTAAATAGTCATAGTTTTCGTTACGTCGGTACGATACGGCTGAACTTCAATTTTTTACGCGGAGCGACTGCATGAAACCTCCACACTCAAGTACTAGGCCATATCGAAGTTATACAGATAGATTTAGAGCTGCAATTATGCTCTCCGAGGCACGGAGAGGTCTCAATTTGTTAAAAATGGTCACTCATCCATAGACTGACCTGGCTAGGATTTCTTAACTTTGTAATTTTTTAACTCGGATAGCACTTACCCACAAGTCCCTCATGCCATATTTGTCGTCTCTAATATGAAAGAAGTTTTGCTAGGTCAATTTTTATGTAAAACTTATCAGATTTAATGATCTCTGCATTAATAAATTATGAAATTTGTAAAATTGTCTTTCGAATTAACTTTATTTCTAATTGCAACTAAATTCATCATCCTCCGAGCCCTTTTTTTCTTTAGGCAGACTGTTGTCTGTTACGAATATTCACCCATCTATAGACTGACCGGCTAGGATTGCTTAACTTGAAATTAGTCTCTCCCTTATTCAACTTAGTTATGTGTTATATATTTGGTATGTACATTAATTTAAAATGTAGTTGAACAAAAATCTAAAACTACATTTATGTATTGATTAATTTTATCTTTAAAAGTTTCTCTCTTTAATTATCCATTTTATTTACTTCTTTCTTTCTAACAGTTCAAGCAGGTTAAACGGTATATAATAACAATTACCGTACTATGCTAAAATATGAGTAGAAATTTCTATATCGTCTATATAATAAAGTCAAAGAATTTTTTGCTTTGGATAGAATAGCCATTAAGAAATAATAAGTGACATCACGCTATGACCATTAGGAGCGGAATAGTGAACACAAACATGCGACTTGTAAACTGTCTACATATTAGATACACTAACTGGTAAACATCATTAGACGTATGTATAAATCAGGGAGTTTTCACTAATCGTAACGCTGAAAGTGGTCGCCGTCGACGATCGACGTACGCACTAGGCCCCTTTTTTTTTTGTTTAAAACCCACCTATTCTCCCGGTCCCGCTCTCCGTCTCCTTCACAAACATAAATTGCTCACAAAAGGAGACGGCGGTGTCCGTACCATGGCCGCCACGAGGTCACGCCGGGCATTCTGCCAGCGTGTGGAGCGCCGTGTCCACGGTCCGGCCATCGCGTGGTGATCCCCGAAGCATCCTTTGCCCGTGATCACCTGCGTCAGCCGGTATAAGAGGGTCCCGTGTTGCCTCTCGAGCCAATCTTCCATAACAGGTCTTGCCGCCGCAATAACGCGTGCCGCGCTTGGTTGCCCAAGGCGTTCCTTCCACTTCTCCACGACGACCTGGCAGAGCTGGGATTTCTGATCCTCGATTTCTTGAGAATTAGGACTCCGACCCAACTACCGCGCCTCTTCACGCCACTGATACAGAGCCGCAAGGGCTCTCGCCTCCAGGTCCCATGGTGAAGTTCCGGCCAGGAGACTCGCTAACTCAAAGGAGATCGACGCCACTAGGCCCCCTGGACTCAATCGCTATTAAAGAGCCCCCCATCCGTGACCCTAAATTTATGCAAATCATCGAACTTTTAAAAAACTTTGTAACGATACTAAATAACTTGTAACGTTACACATTACAATTTTTTGGTAGAACATTGTGTTGTATTTGAATAAAATGTATGATGCTGCTACCCTAAACTAAGCGAGTGTCTGTATTTGGGGGTCAATGTTCAACTCTAGTAATAAATCAGTTTATACAAATTATTTCTCTGCATATATATGATAAAAATTGTACTACATCGTAGCTAAACCCTACCTACGATTTGAACCTTAAATATACGAGTACTTTAAAAACATTTTCCCTTGTTGCAGTTTAAGCAGATCATCTTCTTAAAATGCGTGAGATGCTGTGGAACACCCTTTTAAATACTACATCGAGAGGAATATAAAACAGCTGGATTTTGAAAAAACACACAAAGGTTTCTACATTCAAATAGTTTAATCAAAACAGTGGGAAGAATACTAGTCGAAGGTCAAAAGGAACTTCGTGATGGAAGAATGGCGAAAGGATTTCACGTAAATAATAACTCCAAATAAAGTTTTAGGAAAAAAAAGTGTTAATTTTGTTTTATTTGCTTATTCCTTTAAATTATGAAATATCAAGAATTAATTAGAATTTTTTAGTGTATTCCCTTATTATATTATTTAGTTTATATTTATGCTTTCATTATTTCATACGCACATCATCATATTGCATACACAGTCTTTAATAGTGGACTATTAAAGACTGTGTATGCAATATGATGATGAAACCTTCTTTCAAAAGGAAGGGCCTTTGCCCAGCAGTGGACTGCTGGACAAAGGCCCTTCCTTAGAAAGAAGGTTTTGGACTACTATACCACGTGGGCCAAGGGGTTTGGTATAGGGTTTGTTTACAAGTTTTCTTTACATAGTATAAAATAAGTCGCCTTTTTGTTTTGTACCTTAGATCTTTTAAAGTAAGCAACGAATTTTAATGCCAATAGAGAAGAGGATTCAAGAGGAAGGTTTATATGTTTAATACATGCACATTATCGTAGAGCAAACCTGAGAATTCAAAAATTTTTTGTATACAACATGCTTTTTTGAGCAATGTGATTGCAATCGCTGGCTAAACCTTACGTGATAGACTAAAATAATGTTCTACGGGAAATTTTATATCTTAAAAAGATTACCAAACAGCCCTCTATGGCATATTTTTTCTTTTAAATATTAAAAATAATAATGGGGAAATTTTCGAAGCTATTTTATTATATACTTTATATTTTAATTAAATACTTTGCGTATTCAATGTAGATTTAAAATTGTTCTTTACAGCATATCTTAAAATAAAGTTTTTAGAAGTTATTGGGGATTAAAAGGCGGGGGCCCAACGACCGGCAGGATGGAAGGGGCCTTAAAATTGCAAAATTAATTTTTGCACATGACCCACTTTATATTTTAGTAGTCCCATTGCACCCGTGCGAGGGGGGGCGGACGCTAGTTGATAATAATTACGGATGTTTTTTTTGTTAGGATATTTTTGGGGCTTTTTATTTGTTTTACTATTATGTCCGGCGTAAAGCCGCCCGACATAGAAACTTTGGAAAGACCGGGAATTAAAACCAAACCCTCGCACAGTATCGCATATGCTACCATACATATGAGGCTGTCAAAATTTTAAAGGAAATTACCCGGCCCTTTTGGCGTAGCAGTCCATTACAAAAACCACTACCCCTTCAAAAAAATGTTTTTTTTTAAAAATTTTTTTTTGTATTTATGACTTCATGCACAAATATATAGGGCGGCAAACCCAATCCCTGAGGCTTCTAGCAAGTGCCGTTGGGCGAGTGGAAAGAATGAGATAGACCTTATAGGGATAATGAAATAATTTAAAATCGTCCCAAATACTTTTTTGTACAAACCTTTACAAAAGTAAGTTTAAAATCATAGTCGCCAAAATGTGGGCAGACTACGATCGTCCACCCCCCTTTTTATATATAAAAAAAAGTAGTAGGGATACAAAATACGGAGTATATTATTGGGGAAACCCAAAGGACAATTCTCGTATCTAAGAATAACGGTAAAATTTATCTCGATTTACTTGAATCACAAATGTCTAAAAAGGTATTCTCGTATAAAATTTAAAAACAACGTTGACTGTAATGTTTTTTTTATCGTATTGTGAATTGAAGTTGAATCGGGAGTCTGTATCTTAGTTATGTTTTTTTATCATCATCATCAACAGCCTTTAACTTCCAATCTGGGGTAAACCTTCCTTAGAAAAAGGGGGTTTTTTGGCCCACTGACCACGCGGCCAGACGGGTTGGTATGGGTTTGTGTCAAATTTTCCTTCCTTTTCATTTTGTTGCCCTCGTAGTTTGTCCCTTAGTCGACTCTTACACACTCACGGGATGAATGGGGGTGGTGACAATCCCTATTTTTAATCCGTCACCACACGGACAAACTTTCTTTCTTAGTTATATATAAATTTAAAAAAATACTAAAATACTACTACTAGTATAACATTTTTAAATCATAAGTAGATGGGAAAATGTAATTTTAAAAAATTTTTATTACGAGAAATTGACCCGAATTTACTTTTTTTATCCTTAATAATTATATGTGTAACTTCTAGTTTCCCTAAAAAAAAAAAGGTTCCCCCCATAAACATTTAAATTTTTTACGAACCCGAGTCAAGTGACGATGGTGGCCGCCCTTTGAAATGTCGTCCTAACCCCTAGCCTCAACACCGATGAAAAAGGGGCAATTTTTCAAACGAAATCGAAAAAATCAAATCAAAATTTGTCACAAAAGCCAGTCGGGTTATGACTCAAGCCCTGAAAAAAACTCTTTTGAAAAAAATTTTAAAAAAGTAAATAATAGTACTTTAAACAGTTGAAGTAGGGGCTACAA